>JBBPBX010008454.1:0-10593 GCA_038048925.1 Garcialebias charrua | reverse complement strand
GCGGTGTGTTCCCTCTAATTGGATAACAACAGGTGCAGAGTGGGATTCAAAGGCCGCTACTGCGACGAGTGCATCCGTTACCCAGGCTGTCTCCATGGGACCTGCCAGCAGCCCTGGCAGTGCAACTGTCAGGAGGGCTGGGGGGGGCTCTTCTGCAACCAAGGTGAGGAAAGAATCTGAAAAAGCTAAGTCTGGTCCTCTGGACATAAAAAAAAAAAAAAGCAAAAAAACCGTCTTTCGATAAAAACAGAGTTATGATGGTGCTATTATTAAATGTTGAAGAACAGCAGAGACAAGGAGCAAAAAGCAACACAACCCAAAGCACACAAGAAGAAAAGCGGAACACGTGGAGAACAAAAAGCATTCTGCTGATGCCGTCCTGCCATTTGTTGCACTGAGGCTAATCCACATGTGCTGCTGTGTCTCCCCAGATCTCAACTACTGCACCCACCACAAGCCGTGCATGAATGGAGCCACTTGTAGCAACACGGGTCAAGGCAGCTACACCTGTTCCTGCAGGCCTGGCTTCACTGGGGCCAGCTGTGAGATCAAGGTCAACGGATGTGCTGGAAACCCCTGCCGCAATGGAGGAAGCTGTGCCGTAAGTGTGCCTGCCTGTACAAATAGACATATTTTTACAGCGGCTGTATGCTTCTGGCACCTTTGTCGCATTTCATCATCCAGTCTCATCTTCCGTATCTGACACTTGCTCGTTCTTTAGTCTATAAAATCGGAGAAGCTCCCAGAATAACAACAAAAAAAATCCAAAAATGCACATACAAGACGTATTCTGGTGTGAAGCCTGATCTAGATTTTTCCCCTTGCACACAGGACTCAGAAAATACATATAAGTGCACTTGCCCGTATGGTTTCTATGGCAACAGCTGTGAGTTGAGTGCCATGACGTGTGCTGATGGGCCTTGCTCCAATAGTGGGCGGTGCGCTGACAACCCTGATGGAGGTTATTTTTGCCAGTGTCCCACAGGATATGCAGGGTTCAACTGTGAGAAGAAGATTGACCACTGCACCTCCAGCCCCTGCTCCAACGGTGAGTGACACAGTGCGAGCAAACAGAGACGATGTTTGATCCTGAAGAGTTCAGATCTGTGTGCCTGGACTTGAAGAACATCAACACTGATGAAACCGAACACTGATGTGAGGCTTTGTGTACTTTTTCCAGGTGCACGGTGTGTGGACCTGGTCAACTCTTATCTGTGTCAGTGTCCGGATGGTTTCACTGGTGTGAACTGCGACCACACTGGAGACGAGTGCTCGGCCTATCCTTGCCAGAATGGTGGCACCTGCCAAGAAGGGACCAATGGCTACACCTGCACCTGTCCACCAGGATACACTGGCCGCAACTGCAGCTCCCCCATCAGCCGCTGTGAGCACAACCCTTGCCACAATGGTGCTACCTGCCACGAGAGAAACAATCGCTATGTCTGCGCATGCATCCCTGGATATGGCGGCAGAAACTGCCAGTTCTTGCTTCCAGAACATGCTGCAATCCGTGGCTCAGAAGTGCCCTGGATGGCCATCGGGTCAGGTGTGGCTCTGGTGCTGCTACTGCTGGCGGGCTGCGCTGTGCTGGTTGGATTTTTCAGATCGAAAGTTCAGCACAATGGACAAATAGAAACTGTGGGTGACAGAGAGACAATAAATAACCTGACCAACAACTGTCACCGCAGTGACAGGGACCTGGCGATCAGCGTGCTGCCGACACCGGGCGTCAAGAACATCAATAAGAAGATGGACTTCTGCAGCACTGACCCCGATGAAGACTCTTCGCCTGGAAGGAGCAGCTACAAAATCCGCCATCAGCCTGCAGACTACAACCTCGTGCACGAGGTCAACTACGAGCAGGCGGCTAAAGAGGCCATGCTGGAAGCAGGCTCCGAGGACAAGTGTCAACCCGTTGATTCATTTGAGTTCGAGGAGAAACGCAGCAAACGTTTAAAATGGTAAGTTTTCACTGAAAAGGCCATTCAGCTGCTTCTAAAACAGAAAGATTGCTAACTTGTCCTTCTCTCTTCCTTAAAGCGATGCATCAGAAAAGAAAGCCCCAGAACTGTCTGCATGTGCGGACACCAAGTACAAATCTGTGTTTGTGATGTCAGAGGAGAAAGACGAATGTATAATTGCAACTGAGGTGGGTTTTCTTAACATCGCAACACTTTTCAGAGGTGCTCATGCTCAGAGTCCAATTCTCATGCGTGCATTTTGTCTGTTTTGTTTACCTGCAGGTGTAACAAGCCACAAATGGGCTGCCTGTTACTCGTTTGTTCTATGGGAGAGTTTTTATGCTCCTTCAGATGCTGCTCTAACCCTAGGGGGAGGTGTCCCGCCTCGAGACTGCTGCTGATACTGAGACGTTTAACTGATATTCAGAATGAGCTGGTTCTCTACTGGTAACTAAGTGTAGGCAGCGGCGGCCTGTGGGATAAGAACTGACCAGGTAAAAATGAACAAGTTTACAGTACAAAGTAAACTGACCCTTAGTTTTCTGTTTTGCCTTTCATTGGAGAGTAAATATAAGGTGAAAGTTGTCACATGGCGATAGCGTACGATGCTACGAGTCTTGTTTTTGCAACATTTGCAGCCAGGCCTTTTCTCTAACCCACACGCCGTTGCTGAGCGCAGGAACTGCATCAAACGGTGGATGTTTGGCCATACTGGCCTGCTCCTCACCAGGTCGCAGCCGTGGGCTGTGCACCCGTGGGCTGTGCACCCGTGGGCTGTGCACCCGTCGCTGCGCCGGTGAGGACTGTATGTATACTTGATCACTGTGTTAACTGAAGTGCGTTTTCTTCCTAAAGTTCTCCAAACCATTTATGACATAGTATTGTTCATTTTTTTCCTTCTCGTTTGGGACACGATAACTTGTTTATATTAAAATCTTATCTTGCTTTTTCATACAGATTGTCATTTTTGTAAAATAAATATTAAAAACAAACAAAAAAAAGAAAATATTATGATTTATAATTATGATTTAATTTATGTTAATTTAAGAACTTTGTGTTGTTTTTATTTTGTAATGTATATTTGTGATGTCCATGATGATTATTTAACTTTTTTATTTTTAATTAAGGATATTTGCAAAAGGCACTTCATGTCCATGGGAATTTTTTAAGAAAATGTTATTTAAAAGGAATAATGTTACAGTTTTTCTTGTGTATTTTTTCCATTTGTCAATGAAAGAACTATTTTTCCAAATAAATATTGTTCTAAAAGTGTCTGAATTTGGTTCCAGTTTACCAACAAACACTTCTTTAGGGCTCTGAGTTAATCAGTAACATCTGTTGTCTTCTCCTGGAGACCCCATGGTGGGCTTTTCGAGGCTCCAGTCTATGCCAGGAGCTGGAAGTGTCTCCATGGAGACAGGAACTGGGGCCTATTCATAAAAACAATCTCCCTACACTAGATTTACCACTCCTATTCCTCCTCCACGAACAGGTCAGGTAATTCATGGCTCTAAACACCAGATCGATGTAAAGCATCTTCTGGACATCCCCTCATGGTTTTGGCTTCCCACACTTCCTGTGTGCACCAAAAATACCATGAATGGCTCCATTACTGCAGAAATTTACGACATTTCTTTTGCACAGCAACTAAGTTTTACTACTTTTATCTGAAAGTTTAAAAAAAAGTACTTTTTCACATTAACATTTTCTGTGCTCCACAGCCTCCTCTTTCAATTTCTCAGTTTTTCTTCTCAATTGCTGCACGTAGACGGTCACTGTGTTTGGACATGAGCGACTGTAAATCGTCAGCCTGCAGCAGTGGCCTGCCGAGGGCTTTACAGCCGCTCTGCATTGAGCGACAGACTTCAGCACACAATGATGGAATTGACAAAGGAGCGCACAAAAGACCACCCTTGGGAGAGGGTGTGTGTCCCTCGGCATGCTGGGAGAAAGAGAGTAACAGGAACAGATGTTGTTGAGTAACAGATGCGTTCTGGCCAGAGTTCAGCCACAAGCAGCCGGACCCTCGAAGGCTCAAGCTGCAAAAAACAACAACAAACTACAAACATGGTCTTTGAAGTTGTTACTGCATTTAGACGTTTGCTCTGTTGGTTCATGAGAAAAACCTGACGGGACTTTGCTGCTAAGTTTTGAATTTCAAGGTCAGAAATACGAAGAACGATGTGGTTTGAAATGTTTTCAAAGACACCACAACGTGTCGTTTTCAATCACAAAATGAAACTCGTTAAAATTTTCAGTAAAATGCCAAATTGATCACAAGTAGGATTTTATTTCCAAAGCCAAACATGAAGTGATCACTACACGCGTTGACAAAGAACATGTGGGGGTGTCCTGGGGTGTCTGGTACAGGAACCTTACATTTTTTTAGGAAGTGTTGATGGGGTGGGCTCTGTGTAGGCGAGGCTTTCCACAGACCCCCNACACACACAGATTGGCTCTGGGGGTTTGAAAGCCAGGTGACTTTTTTTTATATATATAGTTTTGTTGCGCGACCACTGCTGTCCTGTTGATGAAACGATGACTGTTATGGCTCATGGGGGGTGATGGTGCAGAGGTTTGAGAAGATGAGCCTATGATTGGAAGGTCACCTGTTCGACTCCCTGGACCAACAACATCAAAATGTGGGTGGGATTGGTGACACACCCACACCTGCCCCCACCCTCATTTGCCCCCCTACGGGCCCTTGAGCAAGGCCCTTAACCCCCACCATCTGCTCCCAAACAGGTCTCTCTTGAAAATGAGTCCTCGTGCCTCAGCGAGACTATCTGCATTAATAAAGTTTCAATGAACAGTTGTAAATGTGTCCCCAGCTTTTAAAAATGTATCCAAAACATGAAAAAAAATCTCAGATTTATATTGTCTGCAATGAGTTAACGTGAAGGAAAATAAATTATTCTTTCCCCAGTGTTTGCCTCTAAGCTTCTTCTTTCAGCTGCTCCCTGAACTAACTCGCACAAAGACTTGGTGATAGTTTTTACACCGGATGTCCTTCCTGACACAACCAGACTACCGAGCTACCACAGCCCTCTGTGTGGAACAGAGAGCTGCCACCTAGGGTGCCCGGGGGAGCAGATGGGGGTGGGGGGTTAAGGGCCTTGCTCAAGGGCCCAGAGTGGGGCAAATGAGGGTGGAGGCAGGTGAGGGTGCTTCACCTTTCCCACCCACATTTTGAGGGTGGAGGCAGGTGAGGGTGCTTCACCTTTCCCACCCACATTTTGATGTTGTTGGTAGGGCGTTAACCAGCGACAACAGGATTACCTTTTCTAACCTCTGCGCCACCACTCGCTTTAAATGTTTTCCTCATAACAAGTTTTAATAATTAAAAAATATATATATGTAAGTTTTGGAGTGAAAAGGCTGTGAATAGAAAATGTGATACTTGTCAAATAAAGGATTAAAAACCAACATCACTGTAATCACTTTCAACAAAGATGTTTAGTGAAATATAACAAGGAATAAACAAATAAAGATAAACCAAATGTAGTAGTTGAGCAAACTTTCAAATGATTAAAATACTTTGTGTTGGTTAATGTCGTATTTGGTTATTTATCCATCCATTGTCTTCCGCTTATCCGGGGTCGGGTCACGGGGGTAGCAGCCTAAGTAGGGAGGCCCAGACTTCCCTCTCCCCAGCCACTTGGAGCAGCTCCTCTGGGGGAATCCCAAGGCGTTCCCAGGCCAGCCGAGAAACATAGTCCCTCCAGCGTGTCCTGGGTCTTCCTCTGGGTCTCCTCCCGGTGGGACATGCCCGGAACACCTCACCAGGGAGGCGTCCAGGAGGCATCCTAACCAGATGCCCGAGCCACCTCAACTGGCTCCTCTCGATGTGGAGAAGCAGCGGCTCTACTCCGAGTCCCTCCCGGATGACCGAGCTTCTCACCCTATCTCTAAGGGAGAGTCCAGACACCCTGCGGAGAAAACTCATTTCAGCCGCTTGTATCCGAGATCTCGTTCTTTCGGTCACAACCCAAAGCTCATGACCATAGATGAGGGTGGGAACGTAGATCGATCGGTAAATTGAGAGCTTTGCCTTTTGACTCAGCTCTCTCTTCACCACGACAGACCGGTACAGCGCCCGCTTCACTGCGGACGCTGCACCTATCCGCCTATCGATCTCACGCTCCAGTTTTCCCTCATTCGTGAACAAGACCCCGAGATACTTAAACTCCTCCACTTGGGGCAGGACCTCCTCCCGAACCGGAGAGGGCACTCTACCCTTTTCCAGCTCAAGACTGTAAGGATGTGGCTCCCTCTGGTGGTCGTCTCCTTGTCTTGCATGTTGTCTGTCTCAGGTGTGTATGATTTAGGTAATTAGTCTGTGTATATAAGTTTGCATTTGTGTGCATGTCTTTGTCGGGCCATTCATCTTCCTACCCTGGTGTGTCGTGTTCTTTGCGAGTACAACTCCTCGTGTTGAAGTTTTTGTATTAGGAGTTCAGTCTCTGGGGTCGTGAGATGGAGTGAGTCGCACTTGCCAGTGCTCCGGGTAAAATTTATTTTTTAGTACACCAAGCCCTCTATATGTAATATTTTTTGCCTATTATCACGCACACAACTTCCATCAAGCATCTCTTTTGAAGATTTTGGATTAAAAATGTCTCAAAAGTCGACAAGATCGAAGAAGGACGCCGAGAAGGATGACGCTGGCCTAATAACCCTCGAGGCAATTACCTCGCTGCTCGAGGAGCACCGCGCGGCTCTGTCAGCTGAGTTCAAACAAACTTTCCACCAGCTGGATCTCAAATTGGACCAGAACCGGCTCGCGGTGGAGGAACACGGCCAGCGTGTGTCATCACTGGAACTTGTCACTAATGACCTGAGCCAACGCATGTCGGAGGTGGAAAACACCTGCTCAACTCTCCAGGAGGAAAACACCAGACTAAAATCTAAACTAGCAGATGCTGGTGAAGATTCTCAGTCGTCCAGGACATGATGAAATCAAAAAAGGCGTTCAATACAGGATCAACTGGACTTTATTTGTTGCAGAAAACGTTTCGACTTCTGTCCAGAAGTCTTTTTCAATTCTGAATGGAAGCTGTGAGAACGAGAAGTTTTATACAGGCTTACAAGTCACGCACCAACATATGAAATTGGAAACTGAAATAACACCACAAATTAACTAACATGCCCATTCTATTTAAATTGACAAAACGACACATCCCAGCTTAACAAAAGGGGGTTTGTAACACATACATGTAAATTGAAAGATCACACCTTTAACAGTAGGAGGTTCCCTTGAGGTCTCTGTTAGAAGACACAAAACTGTATGTAAATTGACAAACAACACCTCCCAACAGAGTAGCCTCTGTTGTTGTTTGGGAGGTGTTGTTTGGGATTATTTTCTACATGTTGTAACTTAGATTGGTTGTTGTATTTTTGTTGTTGTTGTTGTTGTTTTTGTTTGTTGTTGTTGTTGTCTGAAGAAAAAAAAAGAAAATTCAATAAAAAAGATCTTGAATTTGAAGTTTTTGTATTAAGCCACAGTTGAGCTTTTGAATTTTTGTTATTAAAGTATTTTTGACTTTTTCCTCGTGTCTCCGAGTGTCCGTCTGCACCAATGGACTCACCCTCTCCCACACCATGCTGGATCATAACAGTAATGGCCCGACCATAAACAGTGAGTCCAGCGGGCGGTACTTCCAGAGGCAGAAGGTGACGGTTTCCGCTCGAAGAGAGCAGCCGTCACAAACGTGGTCCCTGCAGCTGCAGTTTCCTGCGGCCGCTCTTATGCCTGCTGCAGTCTCCGTAGTTTTTCCACCTCCTGCAGTCTCTGTTTCATCAGTACATGGATCACACCCAGTTCAGACTTTATTTTTCTCACCTGCCCGTTCTGTTTTTTCCTCGCCGTCTGGTGCCGGAGTGCGCCGCTGAGGTTTCGCCGTCTGCAGAGGTCCTGCGCCGCTGTTCGCCTCTTCGCCTTCCAGGGGGTCCCCGCGCCGAGGATGACGCCTCCACTGTTCTTCGGAGGGTCTCCGCGCTAGGGACGCCTCTGCTTCGTGGGTGCTCGCGCCGCTGATGCCTCGGCGTCTACAGGGGGTTCATGCGCTGACGACGCCTCTACTCGCTTCGGAGGGTCCTCACGCCGCTGAAGCCTCGACGTCTGCAGGGGTTCCCCGCGCCAGGTGACGCCTCTACTCGCTTCGGAGGGTCCTCGCGCCGGTGACATCACTGCTGCAGAGGGTCCTCGCTCTTCCGACGCCTCCGCTTCGATGGAGGGTCCCCACATCGATGACGTCTCCACGTCCGATGACGTCACTACGTCCAATGTCCGATGACGTCACTACGTCCGTTGACGTTTCTACGTTTTGACGCTTGTTAGTTTTTGGGGTTTAGTATTTATTTGATTCTGTTTTTTGTATGTTTTTGCTTTGTGTTTGGCTTTTTGTACCTTGTCCTGTTCCCCTGTCCCTGTGTTTTCCTTCGTGCCCGTCCTGGTTGTTGCGGGTGTTCCTTGGGGACGCCTGGGGGCGTCTTTGAGGGGGAGGTACTGTAAGGATGTGGCTCCCTCTGGTGGTCGTCTCCTTGTCTTGCATGTTGTCTGTCTCAGGTGTGTATGATTTAGGTAATTAGTCTGTGTATATAAGTTTGAATTTGTGTGCATGTCTTTGTCAGGCCATTCATCTTCCTACCCTGGTGTGTCGTGTTCTTTGCAGCTCCTTGGTTTTTGTGAGTACAACTCCTCGTGTTGAAGTTTTTGTATTAAGCCACAGTTAAGCTTTTGAGTTTTTGTTATTAAAGTATTTTTTACTTTTTCCTCGTGTCTCTGAGTGTCCGTCTGCACCAATGGACTCACCCTCTCCCACACCACGCTGGATCATAACAAAGACCATGGCCTCGAATTTGGAGGAACTGATCCTCATCCTGGCCGTATCACACTCGGCTGCAAACCGCTCCAGTGAAAATTGTAGATCACGATCTGATGAAGCCAATAGGATATCGCGGGAGTTTAATATCGTGAGATCTCGTACAACGAGATCTCGTTACATGCCTAATCAATAAGAATTAACACTGCAAAATATCACATCGTGCTGATGCTGATCTGGTTTCTTGTTGCTGTGTTCATCTGTGACCATCTGCTCATACAGACTCGTGTTCGTGCTGCTGTTTGTAATGATGTTTTTCTGCTACATTAGTGCTTAGTGTATTACTAGTTGATGTTTTTCTTAGTTAATCCTAGGTGTTATTCCTGTTTTTCTCTTGCATGTTGTTGGATGTAACTGGGACTCTGTGTACATAATATCGTTTTCATCACATGTACCACATGTGGTGCAAATGACAAAGACTCTCTGACTCTGAATCACACAAATAATAAGTCTCTACAATCTGGTCATGTTCCACTGCCTATACAAACTGCCATCATTAGGCCTCTTCTGAAAAAAAATCTAATTTGAATCCCAACATTCTTTCTAATTACCACCCAATTTCCCACCTCCCATTTCTGTTTAAAATGCTGGAAAAAGCTGTTGCTGCTCAGCTGCAGGTCCACCTACAACAACACTCCCTGTAAGAGAAGTTTCAGTCTGGCTTCCGAGCAGCTCACAGTACTGAGACTGCATTGCTGAGAGTTACCAATGATGTCCTCATGGCTGCTGACACTGGTTCTCCCTCCATCCTTGTCCTCCTTGACCTCACTGCAGCTTTCGACACTGTGGACCATAGTATCCTCCTCCACCGTCTTCATGTGGAGGTCGGTCTCTGTGACACTGTCCTGGACTGGTTCAAATCTTTCCTCTCCAATAGGCTGGAATGTGTTAGTCTTGGCAATGCCACTTCCCAGACAGTCTGTGTCTCCTGTGGTGTCCCTCAAGGGTCAGTTCTGGGGCCCCTGCTGTTTTCCCTTTACATGCTGCCTTTAGGTCAAATTATTAATCAGTTCAACATTTCTTTTCACTGTTATGCCGACGATACACAGCTTTACATCAGGACTGGAGCATCATCATCATCCCCATTGTCATCTCCATCTTCACTCACTGCCCTCTCTACCTGCCTGGAGGAAATAAGGGCATGGATGAATCAGAACTTTCTTCAATTAAACTGCTCCAAGACTGAGGCCATACTGATTGGCACCCCTCACCAGGTACAAACATCAACTATAACAACAATTTCCTTTTCTGGACAAGACATCCCCCTCTCCACCTCTGTTACAAATCTTGGAATAAAAATGGACTCTCATCTTACATTTGAAAATCACATTAAGCATCTGTTTAAAACCTGCTTCTTCCATCTTCGAAACATCTCCAGACTTCGCCCATCTCTAACTTTTTCTGATGCTGAGAAACTCGTCCATGCCTTTGTCTCCTCCAGGCTCGACTACTGCAACTCCCTGTTTATTGGAATCCCTGGCAAAAACCTTCAGAAGCTTCAATATATTCAAAACAGTGCAGCAAGGATTTTATTGAGAGCTCGTAAATTTGAACATATTACACCCATTCTCCATAACCTCCATTGGCTTCCTGTCACCTACAGAATTCAGTACAAAACTGCTCTCATTACACACCAATGCTTACACGGAACTTCACCTGACTATCTAAAGGACATTCTTGCACCATATTCATCCACCCGGTCTCTACGATCACAGAACAGTAATCTACTTCACATTCCACGAACCAAA
>JBBPBX010008453.1:50057-62501 GCA_038048925.1 Garcialebias charrua | reverse complement strand
GGTTCATCTGTACCCAGGAATGAGTGCTTACTGCCTGGGTTGGGGACCTCCAGGGCGCGGACGGTTCATCTGTACCCAGGAATGAGTGCTTACTGCCTGGGTTGGGGACCTCCAGGGCGCGGACGGTTCATCTGTACCCAGGAATGAGTGCTTACTGCCTGGGTTGGGGACCTCCAGGGCGCGGACGGTTCATCTGTACCCAGGAATGAGTGCTTACTGCCTGGGTTGGGGACCTCCAGGGCGCGGACGGTTCATCTGTACCCAGGAATGAGTGCTTACTGCCTGGGTTGGGGACCTCCAGGGCGCGGACGGTTCATCTGTACCCAGGAATGAGTGCTTACTGCCTGGGTTGGGGACCTCCAGGGCGCGGACGGTTCATCTGTACCCAGGAATGAGTGCTTACTGCCTGGGTTGGGGACCTCCAGGGCGCGGACGGTTCATCTGTACCCAGGAATGAGTGCTTACTGCCTGGGTTGGGGACCTCCAGGGCGCGGACGGTTCATCTGTACCCAGGAATGAGTGCTTACTGCCTGGGTTGGGGACCTCCAGGGCGCGGACGGTTCATCTGTACCCAGGAATGAGTGCTTACTGCCTGGGTTGGGGACCTCCAGGGCGCGGACGGTTCATCTGTACCCAGGAATGAGTGCTTACTGCCTGGGTTGGGGACCTCCAGGGCGCGTACGGTTCATCTGTACCCAGGAATGAGTGCTTACTGCCTGGGTTGGGGACCTCCAGGGCGCGTACGGTTCATCTGTACCCAGGAATGAGTGCTTACTGCCTGGGTTGGGGACCTCCAGGGCGCGTACGGTTCATCTGTACCCAGGAATGAGTGCTTACTGCCTGGGTTGGGGACCTCCAGGGCGCGTACGGTTCATCTGTACCCAGGAATGAGTGCTTACTGCCTGGGTTGGGGACCTCCAGGGCGCGTACGGTTCATCTGTACCCAGGAATGAGTGCTTACTGCCTGGGTTGGGGACCTCCAGGGCGCGTACGGTTCATCTGTACCCAGGAATGAGTGCTTACTGCCTGGGTTGGGGACCTCCAGGGCGCGTACGGTTCATCTGTACCCAGGAATGAGTGCTTACTGCCTGGGTTGGGGACCTCCAGGGCGCGTACGGTTCATCTGTACCCAGGAATGAGTGCTTACTGCCTGGGTTGGGGACCTCCAGGGCGCGTACGGTTCATCTGTACCCAGGAATGAGTGCTTACTGCCTGGGTTGGGGACCTCCAGGGCGCGTACGGTTCATCTGTACCCAGGAATGAGTGCTTACTGCCTGGGTTGGGGACCTCCAGGGCGCGTACGGTTCATCTGTACCCAGGAATGAGTGCTTACTGCCTGGGTTGGGGACCTCCAGGGCGCGTACGGTTCATCTGTACCCAGGAATGAGTGCTTACTGCCTGGGTTGGGGACCTCCAGGGCGCGTACGGTTCATCTGTACCCAGGAATGAGTGCTTACTGCCTGGGTTGGGGACCTCCAGGGCGCGTACGGTTCATCTGTACCCAGGAATGAGTGCTTACTGCCTGGGTTGGGGACCTCCAGGGCGCGTACGGTTCATCTGTACCCAGGAATGAGTGCTTACTGCCTGGGTTGGGGACCTCCAGGGCGCGTACGGTTCATCTGTACCCAGGAATGAGTGCTTACTGCCTGGGTTGGGGACCTCCAGGGCGCGGACGGTTCATCTGTACCCAGGAATGAGTGCTTACTGCCTGGGTTGGGGACCTCCAGGGCGCGGACGGTTCATCTGTACCCAGGAATGAGTGCTTACTGCCTGGGTTGGGGACCTCCAGGGCGCGGACGGTTCATCTGTACCCAGGAATGAGTGCTTACTGCCTGGGTTGGGGACCTCCAGGGCGCGGACGGTTCATCTGTACCCAGGAATGAGTGCTTACTGCCTGGGTTGGGGACCTCCAGGGCGCGGACGGTTCATCTGTACCCAGGAACGAGTGCTTACTGCCTGGGTTGGGGACCTCCAGGGCGCGGACGGTTCATCTGTACCCAGGAACGAGTGCTTACTGCCTGGGTTGGGGACCTCCAGGGCGCGGACGGTTCATCTGTACCCAGGAACGAGTGCTTACTGCCTGGGTTGGGGACCTCCAGGGCGCGGACGGTTCATCTGTACCCAGGAACGAGTGCTTACTGCCTGGGTTGGGGACCTCCAGGGCGCGGACGGTTCATCTGTACCCAGGAACGAGTGCTTACTGCCTGGGTTGGGGACCTCCAGGGCGCGGACGGTTCATCTGTACCCAGGAACGAGTGCTTACTGCCTGGGTTGGGGACCTCCAGGGCGCGGACGGTTCATCTGTACCCAGGAACGAGTGCTTACTGCCTGGGTTGGGGACCTCCAGGGCGCGGACGGTTCATCTGTACCCAGGAACGAGTGCTTACTGCCTGGGTTGGGGACCTCCAGGGCGCGGACGGTTCATCTGTACCCAGGAACGAGTGCTTACTGCCTGGGTTGGGGACCTCCAGGGCGCGGACGGTTCATCTGTACCCAGGAACGAGTGCTTACTGCCTGGGTTGGGGACCTCCAGGGCGCGGACGGTTCATCTGT
This sequence comes from Garcialebias charrua, assembly GCA_038048925.1. Taxonomy (NCBI): domain Eukaryota; kingdom Metazoa; phylum Chordata; class Actinopteri; order Cyprinodontiformes; family Rivulidae; genus Garcialebias; species Garcialebias charrua. The sequence goes on along the minus strand of JBBPBX010008453.1, from coordinate 59,948 downwards.
ACCCAGGAACGAGTGCTTACTGCCTGGGTTGGGGACCTCCAGGGCGCGGACGGTTCATCTGTACCCAGGAACGAGTGCTTACTGCCTGGGTTGGGGACCTCCAGGGCGCGGACGGTTCATCTGTACCCAGGAACGAGTGCTTACTGCCTGGGTTGGGGACCTCCAGGGCGCGGACGGTTCATCTGTACCCAGGAACGAGTGCTTACTGCCTGGGTTGGGGACCTCCAGGGCGCGGACGGTTCATCTGTACCCAGGAACGAGTGCTTACTGCCTGGGTTGGGGACCTCCAGGGCGCGGACGGTTCATCTGTACCCAGGAACGAGTGCTTACTGCCTGGGTTGGGGACCTCCAGGGCGCGGACGGTTCATCTGTACCCAGGAACGAGTGCTTACTGCCTGGGTTGGGGACCTCCAGGGCGCGGACGGTTCATCTGTACCCAGGAACGAGTGCTTACTGCCTGGGTTGGGGACCTCCAGGGCGCGGACGGTTCATCTGTACCCAGGAACGAGTGCTTACTGCCTGGGTTGGGGACCTCCAGGGCGCGGACGGTTCATCTGTACCCAGGAACGAGTGCTTACTGCCTGGGTTGGGGACCTCCAGGGCGCGGACGGTTCATCTGTACCCAGGAACGAGTGCTTACTGCCTGGGTTGGGGACCTCCAGGGCGCGGACGGTTCATCTGTACCCAGGAACGAGTGCTTACTGCCTGGGTTGGGGACCTCCAGGGCGCGGACGGTTCATCTGTACCCAGGAACGAGTGCTTACTGCCTGGGTTGGGGACCTCCAGGGCGCGGACGGTTCATCTGTACCCAGGAACGAGTGCTTACTGCCTGGGTTGGGGACCTCCAGGGCGCGGACGGTTCATCTGTACCCAGGAACGAGTGCTTACTGCCTGGGTTGGGGACCTCCAGGGCGCGGACGGTTCATCTGTACCCAGGAACGAGTGCTTACTGCCTGGGTTGGGGACCTCCAGGGCGCGGACGGTTCATCTGTACCCAGGAACGAGTGCTTACTGCCTGGGTTGGGGACCTCCAGGGCGCGGACGGTTCATCTGTACCCAGGAACGAGTGCTTACTGCCTGGGTTGGGGACCTCCAGGGCGCGGACGGTTCATCTGTACCCAGGAACGAGTGCTTACTGCCTGGGTTGGGGACCTCCAGGGCGCGGACGGTTCATCTGTACCCAGGAACGAGTGCTTACTGCCTGGGTTGGGGACCTCCAGGGCGCGGACGGTTCATCTGTACCCAGGAACGAGTGCTTACTGCCTGGGTTGGGGACCTCCAGGGCGCGGACGGTTCATCTGTACCCAGGAACGAGTGCTTACTGCCTGGGTTGGGGACCTCCAGGGCGCGGACGGTTCATCTGTACCCAGGAACGAGTGCTTACTGCCTGGGTTGGGGACCTCCAGGGCGCGGACGGTTCATCTGTACCCAGGAACGAGTGCTTACTGCCTGGGTTGGGGACCTCCAGGGCGCGGACGGTTCATCTGTACCCAGGAACGAGTGCTTACTGCCTGGGTTGGGGACCTCCAGGGCGCGGACGGTTCATCTGTACCCAGGAACGAGTGCTTACTGCCTGGGTTGGGGACCTCCAGGGCGCGGACGGTTCATCTGTACCCAGGAACGAGTGCTTACTGCCTGGGTTGGGGACCTCCAGGGCGCGGACGGTTCATCTGTACCCAGGAACGAGTGCTTACTGCCTGGGTTGGGGACCTCCAGGGCGCGGACGGTTCATCTGTACCCAGGAACGAGTGCTTACTGCCTGGGTTGGGGACCTCCAGGGCGCGGACGGTTCATCTGTACCCAGGAACGAGTGCTTACTGCCTGGGTTGGGGACCTCCAGGGCGCGGACGGTTCATCTGTACCCAGGAACGAGTGCTTACTGCCTGGGTTGGGGACCTCCAGGGCGCGGACGGTTCATCTGTACCCAGGAACGAGTGCTTACTGCCTGGGTTGGGGACCTCCAGGGCGCGGACGGTTCATCTGTACCCAGGAACGAGTGCTTACTGCCTGGGTTGGGGACCTCCAGGGCGCGTACGGTTCATCTGTACCCAGGAACGAGTGCTTACTGCCTGGGTTGGGGACCTCCAGGGCGCGTACGGTTCATCTGTACCCAGGAACGAGTGCTTACTGCCTGGGTTGGGGACCTCCAGGGCGCGTACGGTTCATCTGTACCCAGGAACGAGTGCTTACTGCCTGGGTTGGGGACCTCCAGGGCGCGTACGGTTCATCTGTACCCAGGAACGAGTGCTTACTGCCTGGGTTGGGGACCTCCAGGGCGCGGACGGTTCATCTGTACCCAGGAACGAGTGCTTACTGCCTGGGTTGGGGACCTCCAGGGCGCGGACGGTTCATCTGTACCCAGGAACGAGTGCTTACTGCCTGGGTTGGGGACCTCCAGGGCGCGGACGGTTCATCTGTACCCAGGAACGAGTGCTTACTGCCTGGGTTGGGGACCTCCAGGGCGCGGACGGTTCATCTGTACCCAGGAACGAGTGCTTACTGCCTGGGTTGGGGACCTCCAGGGCGCGGACGGTTCATCTGTACCCAGGAACGAGTGCTTACTGCCTGGGTTGGGGACCTCCAGGGCGCGGACGGTTCATCTGTACCCAGGAACGAGTGCTTACTGCCTGGGTTGGGGACCTCCAGGGCGCGGACGGTTCATCTGTACCCAGGAACGAGTGCTTACTGCCTGGGTTGGGGACCTCCAGGGCGCGGACGGTTCATCTGTACCCAGGAACGAGTGCTTACTGCCTGGGTTGGGGACCTCCAGGGCGCGGACGGTTCATCTGTACCCAGGAACGAGTGCTTACTGCCTGGGTTGGGGACCTCCAGGGCGCGGACGGTTCATCTGTACCCAGGAACGAGTGCTTACTGCCTGGGTTGGGGACCTCCAGGGCGCGGACGGTTCATCTGTACCCAGGAACGAGTGCTTACTGCCTGGGTTGGGGACCTCCAGGGCGCGGACGGTTCATCTGTACCCAGGAACGAGTGCTTACTGCCTGGGTTGGGGACCTCCAGGGCGCGGACGGTTCATCTGTACCCAGGAACGAGTGCTTACTGCCTGGGTTGGGGACCTCCAGGGCGCGGACGGTTCATCTGTACCCAGGAACGAGTGCTTACTGCCTGGGTTGGGGACCTCCAGGGCGCGGACGGTTCATCTGTACCCAGGAACGAGTGCTTACTGCCTGGGTTGGGGACCTCCAGGGCGCGGAACGCTAGCCTTCACCAACCGAAGTGAATTGGGAGAGGGTGCGCGAACGCTAGCCTTCACCAACAGAAGTGAATAGGGAGAGGATGCGTGGATGCTAGCCTTCACCAATAGAAATGAATCGGGAGATGGTGCGCGAACGCTAGCCGTCACCAATAAAAGATAAGGCCAAGTGTCAGAGAGCCTAGCACCGCTAGCTCAGCCCAACCGTTTATAAGATTAGCGAAAAAAGAATTGGGGGAGGGTGCGCAAACGCCAACCTTCACCAATAGAGAACAAGTTGGGCAAAAAATGAATTGGGAGAGGGTGCGCGAACGCTAGCCTTCACCAACAGAGAACTAGTTTGGCGAATAATGAATTGGGAGAGGGTGCGCGAACACCAGCCTTCACCAATAGAGAACAAGACCAAACCTCAAGAAGACTAGCACCGCTAGCTCAGCCCAACCGTCTATAGAGGTTGGCGCGTTTATGAGTTTATGGAAGGTGCGCTCGCCTTCTTAAAGTAGACAAGGCCAGAAACACAGCTGGCTACACAATAAACTTCGGTAGAAGCGTTTATGACATAATAAGCTTCAGTAGAAGCGTGTATGAATAGTTTTTGAAGGTAGGCGAACGCTCGCCTTCTAAAGTAAACAAGGCCAGAAAAAAACTAGCTGGCTACATAATAAGCTTCAGTAGAAGCATTTATGAATAAGTCTTGGACGGTACGAGAACGCTCGCCTTCTTAAAGTAAACAAGGCCAGAAACGCAGTTGGCTACATAATAAGCTTCAGTAGAAGCGTTTATGAATAAGTCTTGGAAGGTACGAGAACGCTCGCCTTCTAAAGTAAACAAGGCCAGAAGCGCAGCTGGCTACATAATAAGCTTCAGTAGAAGCGTTTATGAATAAGTCTTGGACGGTACGAGAACGCTCGCCTTCTAAAGTAAACAAGGCCAGAAACGCAGCTGGCTACATAATCAGAGTCAGAGAGTCTTTATTGTCATTTGCACCGCATGTGGTACATGTGATGAAAACGAGATTATGTACACGGGGTCCCAGTTACATCCAACAACAAATGCAAGAGAAAAACAGTAATAACATCTAGAATTAACTAAGAGAAACATCAACTAGTAATACACTAAGCCCTAATGTAGTGGAAAAACATCATTATAAACAGCAGCACGAACATGAGTCTGTATGAGCAGATGGTCACAGATGAACACAGCAACAAGAAAACAGATCAGCATCAGCATGATGTGATATTTTGCAGTGTTTATTCTTATTATTTATTTATTCATGAGTCTAACAGCCTCAGGGTAGAAGCTGTTCCTCAGTCTAGTGGTTCTACATTTGATGCTCCTCAGAACCACTAGAATAATAAGCTTCAGTAGAAGCGTTTATGAATAGTTTTTTGGAAGGTGCGCGAACGCTCGCCTTCTTAAAAGTAAACAACACCAGAACACAGCTGGCTGCAAAAATAAACCTCGGTAGAAGCATTATTGAATAGTTTTTGGAAGGTACGAGAACGCTCACCTTCTTAAACAAGGCCAGAACACAGCTGGCTGCAAAAATAAACTTCGGTAGAAGCATTGATGAACAGTTTTCGGAAGGTACGAGGATGCTCACCTTCTTAAAGTAAACAAGGCCAGAACACAGCGGGCTACAGTCGAGTTACCCACGTGTTGTCCTCACGTGGAAATAGCCTCCTAAAGCGGACAGAGCAACAACAATGGCATCAAAAACCGCAGTCTAGGCAAAATAAAGACTACTTAAGTGACCCACACGGTAGTCTCCTCTGAGGCGGACGGAGCCGCTACAAGCGGCGGAGCAGCGAATAAGTAAAAGTTACTCACCAGTGTTGAACCACTCCAGCAACACTGTGGTTTGTGAGAGGGGCGAAGCCACCGCCCCAATGAAAATACCTTAGTAAAGGTGAAACCGTTGTGTCCCACGGAGGGTGAACACACTGCTCCGACCAACAGGCAGGTGGGCCTCCAGCGACGGTGAGAAAGACAATCCAAAGGCCTGTAGCCTTGGATCGAACACGGGCGAGAAGAAAAAGGGACTGAATTAACGGATCACACTAGGCTATGTAGCCTCTTGATTGCTTATCCGGTCACACCTGTGTGACATCGTTGATATACCGGTAATTACTCGAACAGCGCATGCGCGAAGGGAATATTCCGTGCTTTCAGCACCGCCCTCTGGCGGTCAGGAGGGAAGAAATAGAACACCCTGTTTTAAAAATTCATTTTGCTCTGTTTTGATTGTTTTCTTTTTATTTGGCGTTTCACTGTTAGATTTACTTATTCTTCCACCATTCTATAAGTCCAGATAATTGTAGAGGTTGGTTCTCAAAGATAGTAACTACAAGACAAAATTAATAGATTACCGTATGTTTCGGACTATAAGTCGCACCAGATTATAAGGCACATTAAGCAAAACTAAAACATTTTGACATATTTTTGAATGCCGTGTAGCACATAAAATTGGTTTGAGGTCAGTAAGCACAGCAATAATTAACACATAAGGCACACTGGATGGTCTCCAGCTACAAGTACTTTGGTGTACACCTGAATGTTAACATCAGCTGGGGCAACAACACCACCAGCCTGATCAAGAAAGGTCATCAGAGACTCTACTTCCTCAGACGGCTGAGACGAGCTGGTCTGAGTAGCTCAGTCCTCACCTCCTTCTACAGGTGTGCAGTGGAGAGCATCCTGTGCTCCAGCATCAACGTGTGGCATGGAGGCTGCACAGCTGCAGAAAGAAAAGCTTTGCAGAGAGTGGTGAAGGCTGCACAGAAGTCTGTTGGAGTCAGTCTCCCCACCACAGACATCTACACCTCCAGATGCAGGAAGAGTGCCACCTGCATCATGAAGGACCCCACTCACCCAGCACATACACTTTTTGCCCCACTCCCCTCAAGCAGGAGGTTGAGGAGCATTAAGTGTAGAACCAGTAAACTGAGGAACAGCTTCTACCCTGAGGATGTTAGACTCATGAATATCTAATCAGGATAATCACTGTGAAAAATCACATCATGTTGCTGCTGATCTGTTTCATGTTGCTGTGTTCATTCGTGCTCATCTGCTCACACAGACTCATGTTCATGCTGCTGTTCAACGTAATGTTTTTTATAATATTAATGCTTAGTGTATTTTTAGTTGATGTTTTTCTTAGTTCATATCTTAGATGTTATTACTGGCTTTTTTTTTTTACATTTTATTGTGGCATGTAATTGGGACCCTTTGTGCATAATCTCGTTCCACCACATGCAGCACATGTGGTGTGTATGACAAATAAATATCTCTGACTCTGACTCTGGATTATAAGGCTCACTGTTGATTTTTGAGAAAATTAAATGAGTTTAATTGTACCTTAAAGTCTGAAAAATACGGTCACATTGGAGATCAAACTGTCAAATTAAAAAAAATCCTCTTTAAACAAACACTTTTTTATGTGTGTGCAAAAGCACAGTCAGTGGTATGATTTGGTCAAGAGCCTTCACACTGAATTTTAAAAAAAAAGTCCTCACTTCCCATTGCTGTGCCCTCCTCCTTTGCCCTCTTTATGAAAATAAAAGCAACCCAGGATTTAAAGGTCAAGTCCACACAAAAGCTGACAGTCTCCAAAGCCTGAAGTGTTTTTAATTGACATTTCTGTCTTTGTCCCTCAACCATAAAGAGAAAAGAGCCTTTTTATTTTTTTATCCTCCAATATACTAAATTACTACTTAATGAGACCTGTGGAGAAATAGGGCTCTGGGGTGTAACCTGGTTCCACCAGCTAGAGGGAATTCCCTTATTAGATGGGCATGGGGGGCAGTGCTGAGGGGCGATGAAGTGCTTACTCCAACATAAAGTGTGTGTGTGTGTGTGTGTGTGTGTGTGTGTGTGTGTGTGTGTGTGTGTGTGCGCGTGCGCGTGCGCGGGGGGTGAGGGGGGCTCAGGCAAAAATCCCTGCACAGAAGCGGCCTCTCTCCATAGAGAGAGATAAACCAGTTAGGGCTTTGTTTATGAAGTTTCACTTTATTCTCAGCCTGACAACCATTTAAACAATGACTATGGGGAAATGTCCCTCTGCGAATGAGCAACAATAGTCAAGATCAGCAGCTTTTCTGAGTAGCTAATGCTACCATAAAGAGAGTGCAAATCTTCCATCCTGGAAGCACTAAAGGTTGCCCAATGAGAGACACCTGCAAACAAGAGCAGAAATCAGCACAAACAAAAGTGCTTTGTCCGAAGGATGCCACCTTTGTCCTCTGCTGCTATCACCGACCGCTCTCTGCTGCAGCGAAAGACCAGCTGAAACAATTTGCACGTTACATGACCTGTCTAAAATTTGTCACTGCTTGCCCGGTGCTAGGTTTTTCATTGAGGTTAAGGCAAAAATTTGAAGTAGTATCATTAAACAGGTGATAAAAAAAATCAAACAAGTCAAACACAAGACGAGTTTATAGATCATCACATACTTAACTTTCACTGACTTCTGTTAACCTAAGCACCCTTTACGTGTTTTTAATTAATTTTTTACTTTAATAGTTTATTCACGCTATTATCAAAACGAGGGGAACTAACACAGACAAAAAGCCTTTGTGCATATGATCTTTTGTGCTTTCAGCATTTAAGATGCCTTTTGTATACGGAGAGATGGATATCTGCCACAAACATCATTCAGGCATTGTGGAGGAGGGATTCATTTTCAGCTCATCTTTGTTCTGGTCTTTGGCCCGAACCAAGGAGCCACGCCTGCTCCTCTACTTTGAATTGTGCGTCAAACATTCCCCTCTTTGTGGGGCTAGTTGCATGAGCTAGCTCATCTCCGCAGGCTTTCGTGGGAGATGGCTGTCATGGCGGCAGGGTTGCATGCGGTAACCTAACCCCGGTTATGCTCAAGGGTGGCCCTTGGCTATCGGGCCACTGTAAAGCAGTAAGTAAATTATGCTGAGAGGGGAAAGTCCTGCTCTGGATCTGTTCCGAATGACCTGTCCCCTTCCCTCCTCCCAAGTCCTCCCTAAACGTACCCTCTGCATGCTGCCATGGCTTCTATTTTTCTTCTGCAGCTCAACACATCGCTCTTGTCATGCCCTCATGCCCTCCCCGCTGTTTTCCTCCATCATGTGGCTTTATTTCTTCCTTGGTGCCATTCTCTCTCACCCAATTACTTTTCATCTCCGCACACATTCTCTGAAGACTTGCGTTGTGTCACACTGAGGGAGCCACGCCCTCGACCTGTGTGCACACTTTTTATTAAATCTGTGCAGGCGCTGGGCCACGCTGGCGGGTAATCCCACAGTAATTGTTTCCAGATTAGACGACCTGGACCACAAAGCAGGTTTAGCCAGGCATGAAATGGCCTCATACGTTGTAGCGCCAGCAACCAAACCTGCCGAGGTGAGACTCACCTGGGCAAAGTCCACCAGCATCTAGGGATGCTGAAAGTCCAAGTAGCCAATGCCTTCAGCTGACCTGCTGAGAATTGTTTCTGGGAAGCAACACAGAACAGTCAAAAAGAAAGAACATGACTAAAATTATACAGTCCCAACAGTCCCTTAAAATTAAGTTAAATATATCAGACAAATTATTTGTCTTTTGCAGATATTTTTCCGTTTTTGCTTTTTGTGTCTCATTTACACATTTCAGATCCTACTTTTTTAAGCTCGGACAAAGTTAACAACAATAAATATACAAAATACTGTTTTAAAATTATTTTTACGGGCTAAAGATATCCAAACAAACCTGGCTCTAAATAAAAATAATAATACATTTTCCTAACTCCAATCACAGCCAGTTGTACTACTAGTTAGTTGTACAACTGGCTGTGAGTCTTTCATGGGACTTTGGAGGAATGTTGCTGCTGTGCTTCAGATTATTGTCCTGCTGCACCCAAGTGTGCATAAGCTTAAGGTCACAAAGTGAGCACTTCAGGATTTTCTAGTAGAGAGCAGAGTTTATTGTTCCATCAATTTGCAGCAAGTTGTTCTTGTCCTGAAGTAGCAAAACAGTCCCAGACCATAACCCTGTCGCAATCATCTTTTTTTTTTTTTCCCATTTATAGATGGCCTCCCTTCACACCTTATAGCCATCCTCTCACTCCAATATGTATTTTTTATTTTTTAGAGAAAGAAAGAAAAGAGAAAGTGAGACAACAAAACAACAATTATCCACAAAAAGAGCACAAGGCGAACACACCTGTCGCAATCATCTTTGACTAGTGATATGAAGTGCAGCACGGTGGCACAACTGGTAGAGCTGCTGCCTCTCAGCGAGAAGGTTGCCGGTTCAAATCCCGGTCCGGGGCCTTTCTGGGTGGAGTTTGCATGTTCTCCCCGTGCATGCGTGGGTTTCCTCCGGGTACTCCGGTTTCCTCCCACAGACCAAAAAACATGCTTGTTAGGCTGATTGGTGACTCTAAATTGACCCTAGGTGTGAGTGTGAGAGTGGATGGTTGTTTGGTGTGAGTGAGACAGGTCCCTCTTGTAAATGAGTCCCCATGACTCAACGAGGCTAGCCTGTAAAAATAAAGGTTGAATGAATGAATGAAAAAAGTTCATTTGCTGAAATGCAGTTAGTTCTACAACACATGTAATGGAACACACTTCCATCCATTTAATAGTTTACTGAAAGTTTTCGGGGCACATCAAAGGGCTTAAATATATACACACACACACACAAACACACACACACATATATATATATAT
>JBBPBX010008453.1:0-33223 GCA_038048925.1 Garcialebias charrua | reverse complement strand
GTGTTCATCTGTGTTCATCTGTGACCATCTGCTCATACAAACTCATGTTCGTGCTGCTGTTTATTCCCACTATATTAGGCTTAGTGTATTACTAGTTGATGTTTTTCTTAGTTAATTCTAGATGTTATTATTGTTTTTCTCCTTCATTTGCTGTTGGATGTAACTGGGACCTCGTGTACATAATCTCGTTTTCATCACATGTACCACATGCGGTGCAAATGACAATAAAGACTCTCTGACTCTGATAAAGATAGTTAAAACAAAGACAACACTCCTTTGCATGTGTACATCAGCCCAATGTCAAAGTCAACTTTATTGTCAAAACTGCAATATGTACAGGACATACACAGGATTGAAATCGCATTTCTCTCTGTCCCTCGGTGCAACAGTAAACATGTAAATGTCTAATGAGATAACCTGTATGACTGAAGGTTGAATGAAAAATGTCACAGTTTAAACTCTCAGCTAAGTGTAAGATGAAACACTTAATTGATTTCTGACTTGTTCTCATGTCAATCACATTTTAGCCTAATTAAGTTTATTTATATAGCACCAAATCACAACAGAAGTTATCTCAGGGCACTGCACAGAAACATCCACAAACATAAAAATTCAGTTAACGTTAATTAAGGACAGTAGTGAGCTTTTGTGTACATCATTCCGCCCTCTAGACCACACACCAGGACAGTTCAACCTATAGCTCTTTCAACAAACTCTTGGCTGAAACCAATAAAATTACCAAAAATAAAATCCCCAGTATTCTGTCATACCCGGTGTTATTCATGACAGTTTTAAACTAAGGAATGACAAAGTGTTGCCAGTGAGAAGGTTGCTGGACCAAATCCTGGCTGCGGGCCTTTCAAGGTGGAGTTTGCATGTTCTCACTGCATGCGTGGGTTTTCTCGGGGGGTATTCCACTTTCTTCCCACAGACCAAAAAAACATGCATGTTAGGCTGAAATGTCCCTAGGTGAGCGTGAATGTTTGTCTCTGTGTGTCCCTGTGATGGACTTGGACCTGTCCAGGTGTCCCCCCACATCTTGCACAATGAGCCTCATAGACTCATTTACAAGAGCGACCTGCTACAAACTAAAGAATAATGAACAGCAATGGTAGAATTTCCTTAAACAATAGAAAAACATAAGAGAGAAATACAGAATTTTCCCTTTTTTTAAAACAAATCAAACTAGCAAAACAAGGTAGATGTATAAAATCAAAAATAAATAATAAATATAATAATATATATAATTAATAATATATATATAATATATATAATATAATAATAAAAAATATAATAAACATTTGTTTTTCTTTCTGCCTTGGATGTGAGACGTGAACACAAGCAGGCCAGCTGTTCCTGGTTTGACCTCTGACCTCTTCCAACCCTCCAGACTGAGCTTTAAATGTCACTTTGCATGCAGACTATTGTAACGCTGATTCATTTTCCAGTCGTCTCAGCTACAGTTTAAGAAGTTTCTGAAGGCACTAATGTCGTCTTCACCACGTACTGTATGTGGTGTGTGTGTGTGAAACATGTGTGTTGAGGGGTGTGTCTGCGTCGTCGTGGCATCTGCAGACTGCAAGAGGAAAAACAATGTCTACATGAAGTGGAGGTCTGTGCTGCAGCAGATCATTTGGCTCATAAAAGATGGAGGAGTGCACAGACGTAAGGTTGGGGCTCAGATCTGCTGAGGTCACGGAGCAACGTTAGGGCCGAGGACCAAGTTTTAGACGAAAACAAAAATCACTTTCAGCTCATTTCTTTTAAAAACACGTAGAAACATGTCTTTGTTTTGGATTTTTGTGTTTATTTGATTTTAGCTGTTCATATTTCAAAATGTTCAGCTCATTCAGGAGATGTGCGATGGTTTGTGCTTAACTTATTAAATATTTATTTACCTTTATTTGCAGATATTTACCTCTTAGTTCCTTTAATTAAATATTCTTTTACCTCATATTGGCTCTGGTTTTGTCCTCTGACGCAAGCTAGCTTTAGCTTTTTCATGCCTTTTAGTTTTTAGCAAGACTTGCAACTTGCTAGTAACCTGTTTGCTACTTTTAGCTTTCAGCTAGCCTTTTTCTGCTTTTACATTTTGTTGGCCATTTGCTACTTGCAGCTAGCATTTTGATAGCTAATATCTTAAGCTTTTTTTTAACCGTTCTATTTTTAGCTTTGAGCTATACATTTTTGATACTTTTTACATTCTGTTACTTTTAGCTTCTAGTTACCATACAGCTTGACTTTTGACATAGTAACTGTCACGTTTTTAGCTTTTAGCTAGTCTTTTGCTTTTAGCTAACCTTTTCCTTCTTTTAGCAAGTTTTTTGCTACTTTAAGCTCGGCTATTTTTAGCTTTTAAATAGCATGGTGGCTTATCTTCTTATAGCCACCTTTCTCCTACTATGTATAAGTTTTTAGCTAACCGTTTACTACTTTTAGCTTATACAGTATAGGCCTACATAATAATAATAATAATAATCCCCATAATAATAAATAATATAATTTGTGTTCATTTGTGACATCTGCTCATACAGACTCATGTTCATGCTGCTGTTTGTAATGATGTTTTTCTATTACATTAGTGCTTAGTGTATTTATAGTTGTTTTTTCTTAGTGACTGTTTACACGGACACTGTGTGGGGGAAACGCAACTTTTGGGTATGTTAATTAGGTTGAAAGTTTTGCGTTGACATGGGCGAATTCTGTGGATACGACTCTCTCCCCCCCATCCCCCGTACTCATGAATTTACTGTAGTTACCATGCTGGGCCATTAGATGGCGCTGTGATTTTTGGAACCTTCACTACTGCGCACGCGTGCCACTGCTGCCTGAGGTAAACAAACAGAGCACACGAGGCAGCCTGTTTTCCTCTCTGGCTAAAAGTTCAGCTAAACTACAAGTTGTTGTCAACAAGTTAACAACAAGTTAAAGCTGGAATTTGGATAAGAGTCAACAGATCGGACACCGAGTGGGGCCGCTTCATCTGCGCACCAGTTGCTGAGCAGAACCAGAACCGAGTCAACATGTCTGACTTTAGTCCGTGAGAATCAGCTGATTTACAGCAGGGCTACAAGGTAAACCATGTTCTTAATAATGTTTCCTTGTGTTTAGTTCGATCACAGAACAACCAACTGAGGTTTTATTTTTATTTTTTTCCTGCGAGGTCGAAGCTGTTCCACGAAGCGGACCGGCGGTTCGGATGTGGGTCCAGTTTCCACCAGGATGAACAACAGAGTCCAGTTCATTAAAGTTCGGTTAACGTGTTTTTAAAAGTGTTCAATTTAATTCTCAGTGTTTGTGACATGAGTTTGTGGTGTTGAATAAATAAATAAATTAAAAATCAACCTGGTGTCTTCATTTTCAACATGCAGCATGTTAGGCATGACGTAACGAGTCCAGATAGCTTCATTTAGCTCAGATAAATGTAAATATCTCCCACGCTAACATAAATACTGTTTATTATTGTTAAACTGTTAATCCATCCATCCATCCATCTTCTTCCGCTTATCCGGGGTCGGGTCGCGGGGGTAGCAGCCTAAGTAGGGAGGCCCAGACTTCCCTCTCCCCAGCCACTTGGAGCAGTTCCTCCGGGGGAATCCCAAGGCGTTCCCAGGCCAGCCGAGAAACATAGTCCCTCCAGCGCGTCCTGGGTCTTCCTCTGGGTCTCCTCCCGGTGGGACGTGCCCGGAACACCTCACCAGGGAGGCGTCCAGGAGGCATCCTAACCAGATGCCCGAGCCACCTCAACTGGCTCCTCTCGATGTGGAGAAGCAGCGGCTCTACTCCGAGTCCCTCCCGGATGACTGAGCTTCTCACCCTATCTCTAAGGGAGAGTCCAGCCACCCTGCGGAGAAAACTCATTTCAGCCGCTTGTATCCGAGATCTTGTTCTTTCGGTCATAACCCAAAGCTCATGACCATAGATGAGGGTGGGAACGTAGATCGATCGGTAAATTGAGAGCTTTGCCTTTTGACTCAGCTCTCTCTTCACCACGACAGACCGGTACAGCGCCCGCTTCACTGCGGACGCTGCACCTATCCGCCTATCGATCTCACGCTCCAGTTTTCCCTCATTCGTGAACAAGATCCCGAGATACTTAAACTCCTCCACTTGGGGCAGGACCTCCTCCCCGACCCGGAGAGGGCATGCTACCCTTTTCCGGCTCAAGACCATGGCCTCGGATTTGGAGGAACTGATCCTCATCCCGGCCGCATCACACTCGGCTGCAAACCGCTCCAGTGAAAGTTGTAAATCACGAACTGATGAAGCCAGTAGGACCACATCATCTGCAAAAAACAGAGAAGCGATTCTAAGGTCACCAAAACGGATCCTCTCAACACCTTGGCTGCGCCTAGAAATTCTGTCCATAAAAGTTATGAACAGAATCGGTGACAAAGGGCAACCTTGGCGGAGTCCAACTCTCACCGGAAACGAGCCTGACTTACTGCCGGCAATGCGGACCAAGCTCTGACACCGGTCGTACAGGGACCTAACAGCCCTTATCAAAGGGCCTGGTACCCCATACTCCCGGAGTACCCCCCACAGAACCCCCCGAGGGACGCGGTCGAATGCCTTCTCCAAGTCCACAAAACACATGTAAACTGGTTGGGCAAACTCCCACGCACCCTCCAGGACCCTGCTGAGGGTGTAGAGCTGGTCCAGTGTTCCACGACCAGGACGAAAACCACACTGCTCCTCCTGAATCCGAGGTTCGACTATCCGACGGACCCTCCTCTCCAGAACCCCTGAATAGACCTTACCAGGGAGGCTTAAGAGTGTGATCCCCCTATAGTTGGAACACACCCTACGGTCCCCCTTTTTAAATAGGGGAACCACCACCCCAGTCTGCCAATCCAAGGGAACTGCCCCCGATGTCCACGCGATATTGCAGAGTCGCGTAAGCCAACACAACCCTACAACATCCAGAGCCCTAAGGAACTCCGGGCGAATCTCATCCACCCCCGGAGCCTTGCCACCGCGGAGCTTTTTAACCACCTCGGCGACCTCAGCACCAGAGATCGGAGAACCCGACCCAAAGTCCCCAGGCTCTGCTTCCTCAGTGGAAGACGTGCCAGTAGGATTGAGGAGGTCTTCGAAGTATTCCGCCCACCGACTCACAACATCCCGAGTTGAGGTCAGCAGCACGCCACCTCCACCATAAATGGTGTTGGTCTCGTACCTCTTTCCCCCCCTGAGACGCCGGATGGTGGACCAGAATCGCCTCGAAGCCGTACGGAAGTCATTCTCCATGGCCTCTCCGAACTCCTCCCACGCCCGAGTTTTTGCCTCAGCAACCACCCGAGCCGCATGCCGCTTGGACTGCCGGTACCTATCAGCTGCTTCCGGGGTCCCACAAGCCAAAAAGGCCCAATAGGACTCCTTCTTCAGCCTGACAGCATCCCTCACTGCCGGTGTCCACCACCGGGTTCGAGGGTTGCCACCTCGACAGGCACCAACAACCTTGCGGCCACAGCTCCGATAAGCTGCCTCGACAATAGAGGCGCGGAACACGGCCCACTCGGACTCCATGTCCCCCGCCTCCCTCGGAACGTGTTCAAAGCTCTCCCGGAGGTGGGAGTTAAAGCTCCGTCTTACGGGAGACTCTGCCAGACGTTCCCAGCAGACCCTCACGATACGTTTGGGTCTGCCAGGTCTGACCGGCATCCTCCCCCACCATCGGAGCAAACTCACCACCAGGTAGTGGTCAGTAGACAGCTCCGCCCCTCTCCTCACCCGAGTGTCCAAGACATGCGGCCGCAGATCAGATGAGACGACAACAAAGTCGATCATCGAACTGCGACCTAGGGTGTCCTGGTGCCAAGAGCACATATGGACACCCTTATGCTTAAACATGGTGTTCGTTATGGACAATCCATGACGAGCACAGAAGTCCAATAACAGAACACCACTCTGGTTCAGATCAGGGGGGCCGTTCCTCCCAACCACACCCCTCCAGGTCTCACTGTCATTGCCCACGTGAGCGTTGAAGTCCCCCAGTAGAACAAGGGAGTCCCCAGGAGGCGCACTCTCCAATACCCCCTCCAAGGACTCCAAAAAGGGTGGGTAGTCTGAGCTGCCGTTTGGTGCATAGGCACAAACAACAGTCAGAGCCCGTCCCCCCACACGTAGGCGAAGGGAGGCTACCCTCTCGTTCACCGGGGTGAACCCCAACGTACAGGCACCAAGATGGGGGGCAACCAGTATGCCCACTCCTGCTCGGCGCCTCTCACCAGGGGCAACTCCAGAGTGGAAGAGTGTCCAACCCCTCTCAAGGAAACTGGTTCCAGAGCCAGAGCCATGCGTTGAGGTGAGTCCGACTATTTCTAGTCGGAACCTCTCAACCTCACACACTAGCTCAGGCTCCTTCCCCACCAGAGAGGTGACATTCCATGTCCCAATGGCCAGCTTCTGTAGCCGAGGATCAGACCGCCAGGGTCCCCGCCCTCGGCCGCCACCCATCTCACATTGCACCCGACCCCTTTGGCCCCTCCCACAGGTGGTGAGCCCATGGGAAGGGGGACCCACGTCTCCTCTTCGGGCTGTGCCCGGCCGGGCTCCATGGGTAAAAGCCCGGCCACCAGGCGCTCGCCAGCGTGCCCCACCTCCGGGCCTGGCTCCAGAGTGGGGCCCCGGTGACCCGCGTCCGGGCGAGGGAAAACTTAGTCCATTAATTGTACTCATCATAGGGGTTTTTGGGCTGCACTTTGTCTGATCCCTCACCTAGGACCTGTCTGCCTTGGGTGACCCTTCTAGGGGCATGAAGCCCCTGACAGCATAGCTCCTAGGATCATTGGGACACTCAAACCCCTCCACCACGATAAGGTGGCAGCCCAGGGAGGGGTTAAACTGTTAATATATAGCACATTTAGTATGTTATAGTGCAGCGTGACACGTGAAATGTCCGACTGCCTCGTTAACAGACAACTGGATCCAGGCAGCTGGCTCTCTTCCAACACAGATGCAGGTAAGGTGTAGAATAATTAAATATGAGAATCAAAATATATTCCATCAGCTATAGTTCAGAAAGTGGTGCGTGTGTCCACTGTCCAGTCCACCGCCATTGTTAAAATGCCGGCTGTCTGCGCGTGCGTGCTGCGTGCATGTGTTCAAACAAAAGCTCCACGGGAGATGTTTACATTATCAACGGGGGGTCTGCGAAAAACTTCCACCTTGAGAGCAGGGTCAGAAAAGTATCGGAGTCAAAGAGGGGGGCCAGCAGCGTCGTGTAGGCGATAAGCAAAGTCGCAAAGAGAAAGTAGCGGTTACACTCAAAATACGCGCCGTGTAAACTGGCCCTTAGATGTTATTACTGTTTTTCTCTTACATTTTGTTGTTGGATGTAACTGGGGTCCTGTGTGCATAATCTCGTTTCATCACATGTACCACATGTGGTGCGAATGACAATAAAGATTCTCTGACTCTGATACAGTATAGGCCTACTGCTCTTTTTATCTCTTAGCTAGACTTTTACTTTGAGCTATTTTTCCAGCTACCATTCTGCTTCTTTTTCTACTTAGTGTTTTACTAGTTTGAGATGTGAGCCATTGTTTTCTTTTGAGCCCTCAGTTTGATTAATTTTGAGGTAAACTTTGATGTGGTAGTAGCTGAGAGTCATCTCCAAGTTCCGAGCTTTAGCCGTTGGAGTCAACTCTGACGGCTTTTAGCAAAATATCTCATGAACCACTCTGGATTTTAACAACTCTGTGAAAGTAGTCACTGGAAGTATAACTGATTTGGAGTCAATTCAAGATGGCCGTCAAAGCTATATAACCACCCTAACACGACATATAAATGCCTGTGAATAAGTTATTTTTTACAAACATTTAGCTAAAACATGATATTTTAGTACCTGCTATGGGCTCAATATGTACTCCAAGACCCAACACAGTGTCTACTGAGGTCAGGTGTAACGTTTATGAAGTTTGACGGCTACAACTTTATAATCCTCTGGATTATAAAAGTTGAAACCCCACCTGGTGAAGCGTTTACGTAAATGAGGTTTTGAGTAGAAAGTGTAAATGTTTCAAAGATGTTTGAGGCCGAGGATGATGTGGAAAAGAGCAGGGAGGTTTTTATTTCTGAAGCACCAGAGGCTTTGGCCTCAAACCGGACCTCTGCACGCTCTTTTAGGAGTCACCAAACGTTAGCTTTTAGCTGTTTTTCTTTGTTTTTTCAGTGCATGGTGAGCTGAGCGTGGTCAGAAAGGACGCGCCCTTCCTGAGCAGTGGAGGAGTTGGCATCGCAAACATCACCCACAAGAAACATTTAGTTTATGCAGCCGAAGTGATGCAAATCCCCGGTTGTTCCTCACAAAAATAGACTCTGCCTCATTCCTGTCTGGACTTGGGCTGAATGCTGCAGAGGCTCATGGCTCTGCCCTCAGTGTCCTGATTCTTATGATCTTATGCTCAGAGTATGTGTTGTTAGTGGCTCAGCTCCTGACGGTGTGTTTTTGTGGGCTAATGTTGATTAGCTGTGACAGCCGTCTCCAGTTGGGTTGACAGTCCAGGTCCAGTGGCTCGTGAGACGTTTTGGTAACAGACATGGATCCTAAAACGGTCCAGTGCAATCTGATTTTTAAAAAACAACAAAGTTGGTCACGTTTTGTTAAGAAATCAGAAGAACTCAGATCTTCAGCTGAAGAAATCAACTGTCTGGACTTTAATTTTGCTTTTTCTTTATCTGAAGACGTACATGATTGAAACATTTCAGAGTTTCTCCCAGTTTTCACGGGTTTAAAGGAACTTTTTTTACTTTGTGCCAAACATGTTTTACAATCACAAGTCAAACTTGAAATGTTTGAATTTTGAAAATACAGTACAGGTGATTTTCATTCCTTCATTCATTCATTCATTCATTCATTCATGATTCATTCATGCAGGTTGAATAAATGAATGCTGAAGTTTGTTAAATAAGAAACTACTTTGTAGGTTGTTGAAACTAAAACGAGAAGGAAGGAAGATGGACGAGCAAAACTGAGCTCGTAAAAACAAAATGGAAGGTGTGATGAGCCGAACAAACACAAAAAGTAACAAACTTCTAAGAATTAAAATTAGCTCAGCTAGCTTAAAGCAAAAAAGTAACAAAAGGTCAACTTTAAAGTGTGGCTGACATGATTTTTTTTACTATGCATAAAATTGCTCAAAATAGTGGCAGGGGAACCGACTTGGGACCCGAAGGACCCAGGTTCAAACCCCAGTCACGGCATAACTTGTGGTGTGTTTGAGCAGCACACCTCATCCCCCGGATGAGCTCCCCGGCGCGCCTTCTATAGCTGCCCACTGCACCACCTGGTGGTGATTGGGTTAAATGCAGACTCAAATTTCGTCTTGTATGGAAACATACACAGATGACAAAAATGTGACATTATTATTACATATATTTTATCATCTAAATATGTTCGTTTTTGCAAACAAAATGATAAATCAATTTAATTTTGCTTTAAAAGTGATTTTAAACTTTGCGCCGTGTTTATTCACAGGAAATCCGATTACACACGAATGCAACATCTGTGACATAGTATCGGGCAGAGGCAGTCTGCGTCTTTCTGGAGATCGCCTGCCTCGAAGCCCCCTCGCTTCCTGAAAAGATAAGACTCAAATAAATACGGGTGCAGACCTAAATTAGAACCTGCTGTTTCTTGTTCATCTAACTTTCTGCTTCCCAAACTGAAGACAAATAGCTCAAATCTTCACTTAGATTGCTAAATTTGTCGGGTTTTAAATTGTCCGCTATTAAAGAGACGTAGCCCTCTGCCCGATTTTACGTTACATGTTGCATTCGTGTGTAATCGGATTTCCCGTGAATAAACACGGCGCAACGTTTAAAATCACTTTTAAAGCAAAATTAAATTGATTTATCATTTTGTTTGCAAAAACGAACACATTTAAATGATAAAATATATATATTTTGAGCAATTTTATGCATAGTAAAAAAAACATGTCAGCCACACTTTAAGCTGTAGTAGGAACAGGCTACCTAAAAGTTAAGAAGTACAAGGTTTCCTAAGTCCTAGAAGGATCAAAATACTAATTAAATGTTACAAAGGCAAAAATATAGCTAAAAGACAAAAGTACAAAAAACTTTATTTTAATACTAAAAGTAGCAAAGGGCTTCTTTAAAGTATCAAAAAGCTAATTAAAAAGAGCAGAACAATATACAGCCATCAAAAAGCTAAAAGTAGCAAAGGTAAAGGCAGCAAAAGATTAGCTGAAAGCTAAAAGTGTAAAAGGCTATTTAAAGTACCATAAGGCTAATATAAAGTTGCAGAACGGTAGCTAATACTGTATATCAAACCTTGCAAAAGTGTAAAAGTAGCAAAAAAAAAGACTAGCTCAAAGATAAAAATAGTTAAAGTCTAGCTAAAAAGAAAAAGCCCTCCAAAAAAAAATCAAAGTACCGGTAAGCAGAAGAATAGCTAAAAGGAGCAAATCACTGGTAAAAAGCTAGCTAAAAGTAGCAAAAGTTCAGCTACAAGTAAGAAACGCCTAGCCAAAAGTGCCATAATGTTAGCTAAAATTAACAAAACAAGACATAAACAGAGATCCATGTGCACGAGAACAACATGAAGGAATTTTTTAAAAAGCTCAGTGTTTCTATGGAGAAAAAGATTTGCAAACAAATTTAAATAATTAGAAAAGTATAAAAGTTACAGAAATACTAAAAATCACAGCGTCCATCTCATAAATGAGCCGATTGTTTTTGACATATTAGAAACAGCACACTGTGTTTAAATGGCAACAATTGTACAAATAACTCACTTCAGACAATGAAACGACTGATGTTGGATTTAATCCATTTACAGCAATTTAATCTCACATTCGTTTTAAACCAGAATCTTAGATGAAATTACTCAGCGAGACAAAAGGATCAAATCTGAGGTTGTTGGAAAGAAAACCTCTCATTTTCAGCTTTTTTTATTTTTTATTTTTACAGTCTGGTTCAGATGATGTCAGCGACTCTCGCAGGACTCCGGTCATTTTTCATAAAACTGGTCTGTTTATGCGTCGAGTGCCAAAGCTGATAAGCTGATAAGTGAAAAGGAATGATGCTGGGTCAGAGCCGACCTCCTCCTCCTCCTCCTCCTCCTCCTCCTCAGCTTGTTCTGCAGCAAACAGTTATCATTAGTCCCCATCACTGACAGCTTCTTTTTCACTTCAACCAATACATTTAAAAATCCACTTATCCTGATTCTGTAAGCCTCCCTGACACAAAACAAAAACCTCTCATTACATAGAAGCAGAACTCAGTAACAAACTGTTTTTCCTCCAGAAACTATAAATGTAGCCCCAAGGCAAGAAGAACAGCCCTAATTTTAAACTGGATCTTTGTGGGCTGCATAATTGTGGCTTTTTTTTATTTTTATTGTGCAACTTTTATTGTAAACCAGTTCATTTAAACAGAAGAGGCATGGCGTGCCTGTGATCCTGTGGTCTGAAGCGTGTTAAAATAGAATAAACGGTGTCTGCATGAAAAATGGCAAATGTGTTATTTATTCATTGACGTAGTGATCTAAAGGGAAACAGGTGGGGGAGAAAATGGGATTTAAATAAACTGTGAAAGAGCTATAAAAAAAAAAAAGTCAAGAAACAGCTTGAAAGATCTGTAACACCTGCAGTGCACAAATCAGAGAAGAACAAAAGCACATAAATAATAAAAATATGGACTAAAAATACACTGGACTCACCTGTTTGCTGCTGAACAGTCTGAGAGAAACAGAGAAAAAACAGGAACGAGTCGAGGAGCATGTTAACCTGCAAAAACACACAAAAAGATCATAAAGTCTCAGTCTTGCTTCCTCTCCTCTCTGCAAAAACAAAATGCCTCCTCCTTTCCACCCGGTTGTCTTTCTGCCTCACACCCTCTCTCCTCCTCCTCCATGGTCCTGGCTGTCGTGGTGATGACAAAGACAAACGGATCAGCTGGAGGCTTACTGTTGTGTTATCACTGACAAGTGAGTCAACCCAATTCAACATGGCTGCCACACCCAACTGACTGAAAGCCACTGAACGTGCTGTAACTCTGCCAGCTTTACAGACGTGGGCCTAAAATTTGGTGTGGTAGTAGCTGAGAGTCATCCCCAACACCTACAAGAGCACTTTAACCGATTGTGCAAGACGTCTTCACAATTGACCATTGTTACTCCGAGTTCACTTTATCTGCCCGTTAGCAAAATATCTGATGGACAACTGGTGGGATTTTAATGAAACTTTCGGGAAATAGATAAACTTTTACAGCTGGTTAAGTTTTGGAGTTAATCCAAGTCAAGATGGCCGCCACAGCTAATCAACATTAGCCAACACAAAAACGGCTACAACTCAGTCAGTTTTACAGATATTACTGTATTTTCCAGCCTATAAGTCGCACCTTTTGCCTAATTTGCATGTCCTGCGACTTATGGGGCGAAGCGACATATTTATGGATTTTTTCCCCCATATTTTTAGACCCATTTTTGGCTGAGATATGACCGTTTCTATTCATTCTGAAGAAAAAAATGGAGCAGTACCACTTTCGGCCGCTAGGGTCCACCGACCGCTCCCAGCTCATGTGTCCGACGGCAGCCTCCTCTGGTCGGACCGACTCTGTCACAGCACGGCCTCCTGCTCTCTGGAGCTCTGAACTACTGTTACCTCAGTGTTTGACTGTAAGCAAATTAGGTCAAGAACCACACGACAGATTTTGATGAAACTTACAGAAAGTGATCACTGGATGGACATTTACAACATATTAGCTGTAGGAGATGTTTGAGCTAAAATTCGATTTATTTATAATTTATTTTCGCAGCACGCGACCGTTTGGAAGACCGTCAAAGCGAAACAATTTAAATCCAGCTGATTTGAACATTACGTTAATTTTTAAAGGAAAAGTTAAGCTCAGAAACACTTTTGCTATAATGTCAGCAAACATGTATATTTTTATAAAGTGTATATCTTGTTAAATTCTAAAGAAATGAAGCGTACCGGTATCCGCTCGCTGTGCGTGCACGCTTCGCAGCACCGACATAGCGAAACTATTTTTTTTAATTCAGCTGATTTGACCGGTACGTGCATTTATTAAGGAAAAGTTCAGCTCAGACACATCTTTGCTATAATTTTCAGCAAACAAATAATTGTTTTTAAGTGTTAATCTTGTTAAAGTCCTACCGTGCACGCTCCTGTGGCCATTTCCGGGTTGTCACCGCTGACGCGTAACATATGCGACGCGTCAGCGGTGACGCATAATAGATGCGACTTATAGGGCGAAGCGACATATTTATGGATTTTTCCACTTTATTGGACATAATTGGACTGATGTGACTTATAGGGCGGTGCGACTTATCGGCAGGAAAATACGGTACTTAGAAACATGGTGTTGTGGTAGCTGAGAGTTGTTCACAACAAATAAGTGCTGCTATTGCGCAAGATGTTTAATTAAAATTATAAATCATTGTTAGTAAAATATCTCGTGAACCACGGGATGGATTCTACTGAAATTTTCAGGAAACGTTGCTTGGATGAACATTAAAGCAGATTTGTTTCTTGCTCTGATGCAAGAAAAAGAAGAAGTTTGAATTAAATCTGCAATTACCAGAGAGAAACCAGCTTTTGGAAAAAATAATTAAAATTTCCTGCCAATTAAAAGTCAATGTGTTTGGATCCTTGTGAGCGACACAAAAACACACTTTATTCTGGATTATTTCACACGCAAGTGATGGGAAGCCAAGTCAACAACCCGTGTTTCATTCTGTAAGGGATTTTTGCAGCTCAAGGAATGCAAATGTCAAAGCTGAGCAATTATTCATGTGGGGAATTTCCTGTTGATCTGTTTCCCAAATGTTTCCTTGATAAGCTGCAACAGAAGGTTAGCAGTACAGTATTGTGTTGATCATGAATACAAACAAACATTTAGTTGTATAAAGAATATTGCAGCCCAGTTAAGTTATATTTGAGTTTTCAGTCACAATTTTATTGAATTTATGGCATTTAAGCCACAAGAGGTCAGCAAAATCTGCATTCAGCTGGTCTGATGTTTCATCTGGATCTTTTTATATGCCTGTAGTTTTTACTTTACTTAGATTAGAGGACATTCAGTCTTCAGATATGAAGAATATCAAATATTTGTTGCCCTGGCATTTCAAATAAGTAGTATTGGAATTATGTTAAATCCCTGACATTTATATAAAGAAACAAGCAGTGGTGGGATGTAACTATAAGTACAAATACTTTGTTACTGTACTTAAGTACATTTTTCATGTATCTGTACTTTACTTAAGTAGAATTAAATGTGGGTACTTTTACTTTTACTCCACTACATTTTACATGAAGTATCTGTACTTTCTACTACACTTCTATAATGTGTTAATTTACAAGTTACATTCACGTTGCAGTTTTTTTATTTGTTTGTTAGTTTGAAAGTAACTGATGTCGCGAGGGGAGTTGGTCCATTGAATCACTGCAAAGTGGACAGGTAACATTAGACCTGCCTTCAAGAAGAGCTGGACCAATGATGTATATTCTAGTATACTGTATATGTCATTGAGCTGGGAGCACAACCCCACTAACACACCCAAAATGGATTCCACCACAGAGATTCAGCCAGAAGATTCACAACACCCATGACCTTATTGAAAGATTACAGTGTATTGAAATATTATTGAAAGACTATTGAAAGACTATTGAAATATTATTGAAAGACTATTGAAATATTATTGAAAGACTATTGAAATATTATTGAAAGACTGTTTAGTACAGGACAGATTCTCTCTCCCAAAAGAGACTGGACTCAAAAAACTTTGAAAACCAACTTCTTCTGAAGTTGAACAAGAAATTCTTGTTGCAATATTAAAATGTGTCAGTTCATGGATGTTAGGAGACAAGAGATGTCTCCAGATGACTCTATAGGCTACTCAGGTCCAAGTTTTGAAAATGGTGTCAGGAAGTTAAAATATTGTTCACGACCCATTATAAGGTCGACTGGACAGTTTTTTAACTGAGTTGATGAAAAATTGGAGTTGAAAGTATCAGATATTCCTTTGTTAGTTGTGTCTAATGCTCCTTTTTTCTGTCAGACAACTTTACTTTAAATGTGTTTACTGCAGTTAAAATGACACATTGTTTTTACTTTGTGTTAAATAAAAACTTTCAAAGGTAAAATCATTCCTTATTATTCTTATTTTGCTTAATGTCATTTAACTCTGGATGTCATCCCTGAAATTCTGACGCACAGAATCACAAGAGTGTGAACTGTGTCACAGAGTAAACACAATAAAAACATGTATTATCTGCAGTATTGTTCATTAAAATGACTCAACACTATTAATGTATCACAGAAGATATATAGGCCTTACATACAGTAGGCACACTATGATACTGTACCATTGCAGGTAATACATTCAGCAAGTACTTTTACTATAATACTTTAAGTATTTTTAAAAGCAAGTACTTATTTACTTTTACTTAAGTAAAACATTAATATGGTACTTCTACTTTTACTAGAGTACATTTTGGACTGTTTATTTGTACTTTCTTAAGTGTTTGAGTACTTTCTCCACCACTGGAAACAAGGAGCAAAGGGGCAAAGTGTTACAGTTGGATGCTGTGATGTTCTTTTTCTGTAATAAAAAGATTCAAAATACCTGCTGTTATTCAGATCTGGCCAAGGAAACGGAGTTGAAACACTGAACACTGAAAATACATTTATGATGATGTTACTGATATATTTTGTGCTGCTGAAATAAAATAGAAGCTAGTTCCTGTTTGTTTGCCAAAATTATCTTAAACACAGTACTTTTTTTCTTTTTTGAACGTCCAGACGACCAGACTTAGCTTTTTTTAGATTTTTCTACCTGGATTATTGAGCATGCATCCCTATGTTTATAAAATAAAATAAATGTCACATTTTTGTCATCTGTGTATGTTTCCCATACTTGACAGACGAAATTGGCCTCTGCATTTAACCCAACCACCACCAGGTGGTGCAGTGAGCAGCCGTAGTCAGCGCCCGGGGAGCTGGGGAAAATAGGTGTGCACTCATAGACACCCCAAGGTGCGCCGTAGCTGGGGTTCGAACCTGGGTCCTTCGGATCCCAAGTCTGATTATCTTAGCCTAGCTTAGCATAGGCTACGTTTTATTTATTTATTATTATATTATTATTTTTTCCAAAAATGAGGAACGCTTCACGATTTTGCGTGTCATCCTTGCGCAGGGAACCATGCTAATCTTCTCTGTATCGTTCCAATTTTAGTGTATGTGCTACCACAGTAACACAGCATCAGCTGCGTGTTGAGCCCACTTCACCATAAAGAACAGGCCCACACTGCCACCTAGTGGACAAATTTATATCAGATTTACAAAATAATAATTTATAGAAACGATCGTTGTCAGATTTAAGTTTTCTCAAACAATACCATATATTAATTCTATATTCAAAGCTAGTATGTGTAATCAATCTATAAAAAAAGTTCCCACAGGTGAAAGACCCGTGCGGGGGTATAGCTCAGTGGTAGAGCATTTGACTGCAGATCAAGAGGTCTCCGGTTCAAATCCGGATGCCCCCTTTTTAATTTTTTTTTTTCCATTTAAATGTTTGATTGTTTAAATATTTGTTTTTAAACTCTGTTGTTTTCACGGCAGCGTAAAATGAGTTTGTTGTTGTGTCGCAGAGAAACCATTTTATTTTACGTCATTCATTATGTCAGATAAATGCGTGAAAACAAAAGCTCCTCGGGGCAGACTGCAATAGCCTATAACCCTAAAATAAATGCCTAAAATACAAAAAATAAAAATAAACCCAGAGCATAATTTAGAGGAAGTGAATTGTGAATTATAGAACTCAGAGGGAGTTGTTGACCTTCTGACAGAGAAGAAAGGAGGGAATAGTTCATGGCCTGCATGTGTGGGGCCTGTTATAATATTTTAAACTTTGTTGATATGAATGTCATCTGGTGAAGAATGAGGTAGACATTCTTCATTACTTCGTACTTCCATACATTTTTTCCCTGCTTATCGGTGCTTGGTTTGCAGTGGTGGAGAAAGTACTCAAACACTTGTAAAAGTACAAATAATCAGACAAAAATGTACTCTAATAAAAATAGTAGTACCATATTAATATTTTTACTTAAGTAAAAGTAAATAAGCACTTACTTTTAAAAACACTTAAAGTAAAGTACTTGCTGAATGTATTACCTAATGCAATGGTCTACAATATCATTAAGTGTGCGTACTGTATGTAAATTTTCTGTATTACATAAATAGTGTTGAGTCATTTTAATGAACATTCTGTAGATAATACATGTTTTTATTGTGTTTGCGCAGTTCACACTTGGACTTGTGATTCTGTGCGTCAGAATTTCAGGGATGACCTGCAGAGTAAAATGTCATTAAGCAAAATAAGAATAATAAGGAATCCAAAAAAGCTAAGTCTGGTCCTCTGGACATTCAAAAAACAAAACAAAACAAAGCAAAAAAAACTGTAGAAACGTTTCGTCTTTCGTCCGAAAGACTTCCTCAGTCTGAGAAGCTGAGTTCAGCTCAGTCTTATAAATAGCACCCTCCCACAGTGGATCAACCAGTTGGCTGATGACAGCCGAAACCAGCTGCTCACATGATCAAGGAGGACCATCAGCCTGACGATGGATCGTTAACACCCTGATGGTTGTTTGCTATTCACAGAGGGCTGAGTGATACTAGCAATAACAGCATTGTAAGTGGGGGACAGTTGAACCCGGAGGCCTCCACCTCTGTTTAATGATGGACGGTTTCTTTTCACAAAGATGGCCTCCTTTACTCCTCTCTCAAACCATTGTTCCTCTCTATCAAGGATGTGAACATCTTCATCCCTGAAAGAGTGACCGCTGGCCTGGAGATGAGTGTAGACCGCAGAGTCCTGACCTGATGATGTTGATCTTCTGTGCTGGGCCATCCTTTTGGCCAGTGGCTGTTTAGTTTCCCCGATGTAAGACTGATCACAGCCCTCCTGACACTGAACAGCATACACAATATTACTCTGTTTGTGCCGGGGGACTGGATCTTTGGGATGAACCAGTCTTTGTCGTAATGTATTTTGGGGTTTAAAAGCCACTGGGACGTTGTGTTTAGAAAATAAACGTCTCAATGTCTCTGAAACTCCCGCAACATACGGAATGACCACTGGTCTGGGTCTGGGTTCCTTCTTTTCACCTGATGGCTGGCTGGAGTCCTGTTTGGGTTTCTTCTCTGCTTTCAGGAAGGCCCAGTTAGGATATCCACATTTCTCTAGAGCCTGTTTTGTGTGTGATTTCTCCTTCTGTCTGGCTCCTAAGTTAGTGGGGACGCTGTCTGCTCTGTGGTACAGAGTCCTGATGACTCCTAACTTGTGCTCCAGAGGGTGATGGGAGTCAAACTGTAAATACTGGTCTGTGTGTGTGGGTTTGCGGTACACCTCAGTTTGCAAATTTCCTCTATCAGAAACTGAGACCTCACAGTCCAAGAAAGCCAACCTGCCATTTTTTACATCTTCTCATGTGAACTTGATATATTTATCCACAGAGTTGATGTGATCAGTGGGATAAACCAAACCATTTGTGAGGGGGAGGGGCCCAGAAAACCTTCTAATCGGATGCCCAAACCATCCTCAGGTGAGATCTTTTGACGTGGAGGAGCAGTGATCTTTACTCTGAACTCCAACTGGATGACTCATCACCCAACCACCAGAGGAAACTCATTCCAGCAGCTTGTATCCAGGATTTTGTTCCTTCAGTCATGGTCCTTACATCAGAACTGTAGGTGAGGGTTGAGATGAGCTAATAAAACTGACATATTTGCCTTTTGGTTCAGCTCACAATAGACCGGAGCGACTCCCTCATTACTGCTAACGAGGCCCTGGTCTTTAGATCCACCTCCATCCTAACTGGTTGATAGTCACGTGTTTTGACCTCCGGCAATGAGAGGAGGGGTGTAATCTCTCCTCCTGAATCTACAATCATCTCTTTTGTCTTTGCCGCATTAACGCTGAGGTTGTTTGCTTCGTTCAGCAAGCTCCTCCACGTTCCCCCTAAACGTCTTGTTTAAGATGAGACCAAAAACAACAGCGTCAATGCAAGGTTTATAATCTGAAATACTTCACAGAGGAATCACACATGAGCAGTAAGAGAATAAGAGAGGGCTCAGGACACATCCGTGTGGGACGCCAGTGTTGAGTGTCGCTGGATGGTCATAATTCTTCTCTTTATTTCACTTTGACCTTACTCACAAAACTCTCTCTAATCTTCCCAGTTCATTTTTGCAAACAAAGAATGTGACACTCGCATACAGACCAATAAAAACGTGCAATAAAATATATTTATTTAAAAAATGTACAATATATACACTTTAAACTGGACTCATTGTCCTTAGCAGCTGTCGTACCATTCCCCATTCAGGAAATGGCTGGAATATACAAAAATACAATCAAAAAGCTTTAATTTAAAACAATTATATATACACATACATTTATATAAATTAAACATTTTCAGAACAAAACGGCTGTTGTTCACTGGCATAAAACAATAAAATCACGTTTACAGTCCAGCAGCGCAGAGGGTCTGAGATCGAGACCACAGAATTTAGTTTTGTCTCAGTTATAGTGTAAACATTGAGAGGCTTGGAAATCTGAAACAGTCATGAGAAAAGATGTGGAACACAAAAAGAGGTCGATTTGATAAAAAAATAAAAATAAAATAAAAAAAGAATGAATAAAAAAAACAGTTGCTCTGACAGGAAATAACTGTCAAAGTTATTTTTTATAAATGACATTTTCTTGGAAGCAGCGAGAACATGTCCCGATGCCAAGTGGAATCTGATACTTCTGGTCAGGTAGGATGTTTTGGCTACTTGTACTTCCTAACGGTGCATTTTAGCTGCAGGTTTAGCTGCAGGTTTAGCTGCAGGTTTAGCTGAGGTATAAAGAAAGCAGGAAACAACACACCCCTGGACGTGTACTGAAACACTGGATCACACCGGCAGCGAGGCCTCTCGGCTCCGTTGGATGAAGTTTGATCCCTCAGGGGGGCGTCTCAGTTCGCCGCGACCTTTGACCTCATCCAGTCCAGGCTGGCAGGAAGACTGCGGGAACAGAAAGGAAAGACGGGATGAGAAAGCTGCGCTCCGTGAAGCGTTTGTAAGAAGCGACGTGGGTTTGCGGCGCTCACCCCTCTCCGGTGAGGGCGCAGCAGGCCTGAACGTGCCAGGAGTGCGTCATGATGGAGTCCAGCGTCAGGCACTGGGAGATCTCCGCCGCCGTCATGGAGCCCTTCACGTCCTGTTTGTTGGCCAGAACGAGAACGGCTGCGTTCTGCAGGTCCTATAGGTGAAAAATAAAAAAACAGAAAGAGCGAGCGTTAATTGTTACGTTCACAAAGCGCACGTCCACAAGAAGAAACACTAAAACAAGAACTCCGGTGCTTCAAAGTAAATCGCTGTCGCAGCAGAACGGGTAATGGAAGGAAACTTCCTCGTTTCGTTGCGTCACGGGTTCGTTCACTCGCCTCACATTCACGACGCAGTGAGTCACAGCAGGGAGTGCGTCACAACACCCGGGGCGCTTCGCATAATCACAAAAGACTCTTACGTCCAGGAAAAAGGCTTCACAGTTAGACGTACAAAAGCAACGTTACACTTTTGTTTGCTTTTCACCTTTTCACAAAACAAGGTGTACCTTTAAGACCAATTGTTGGCATGATTGACTCGATCACTTACAATGTTTCCAAATATCTGGCATCTGTACTCATCTCTTTAGTTGACAGCTCAGAACACCACATACTAGCGGTGCAGGGAAAAAAAAAATTGATTTTTAGAAGAATCTAGATTCTTAGTCCTGGCGATTCAGAATCGATTCTAAAAGCCCCAAAATCGATTTAAAAAAAATAAATAAAATAAAACCCAAAAGATAAAGAAAATATATCCATATCTCATAGTACTGTATATGAAAGAATACATAAAATGAAAGGTGGAAGAAAGAAGAAGAAATCTTATTTTATCTGCCCCTTTCTTCAAAAACAAAACAAGTTCAAACAATCAATTCAAACAATAATCTTCTATAAGTACAGGGGCGTAGGCAAGGGGGGTTCAGGGGGGTCAAAAGAACCGCCGACTTTGCCTATGGAGTCCCATCTAGGGATTTTATGAGGGGCGGTTCATTTAAATGAGAAATTGACCAGGATAAAGCAACACACCGCAGTAGCTCAGTGGAAACGTGTTGGGTTGCCGTTTCAAACCGTATGGGTTCAATTCCCACATGGTACAATGTTTTTATTTAAATTCATTCCAGATAAAAAAAAACACAAGAAAACTATTTACAAAAACACAAGAAATAAAACAATACATGAAATGAAAGGAAGCAGAAGAAGAAAATAATCTTATATCTGCCCCTTCTCAAACAATTTTTTTTTTCAAACACTCTTTTATTGGATAAAAAAAGTAGAATGTGTTAACAGGCATATTAACTCCTTTTTTTATCCAATAAAAGACAAACGTAAAATTAGTTGTTTGAATCGAGTGTTTGAAAAAAAAATTGTTTGAGAAGGGGCAGATATAATACGATTATTTTCTTCTTCTGCTTCCTTTCATTTCATGTATTGTTTTATTTCTTGTTGTTTTGTAAATAGTTTTCTTGTGTTTTTTTAATCTGGAATGAATAAAAAAAAAAATCATTGTACCATGTGGGAATTGAACCCATAAGGTTTGGAACTGCAACCCAACACGTTTCCACTGAGCTACTGAGGGATGCTTATCTTACAAGGTCCACATTTATTTTAAACGAACCGCCCCTCATAAAATTCTGGCTACGCCCATGAAGCAAAAAGAATAACTTTTCACAATCTACAAATATCTAGAACATTAAACACTTAACTAAAAGTTTTAGTATTTTGTTAACAATTTAGTTTTGATCATTTTTTAAACATAATCACTGAGTTTACATCTTTAACATAATTTCCAAAACCTTTCCACAATTCAACTCCCAATATTGAAATAAACCGTCTCTTCAAACTACTGTAGTTCTATACCTTGGCTTTGAAAATTTTCAGTTCCCTTTAGACTGTAGCAGCTTTCTCTCTTAACAAAATACATTTGAACATTTGAAGGTAGTATATTCTTATAAGCCCTATACATTACTAACAAAATATTATAGTCCACCAAATCATAAAACTTCAGTACTTTGAGTTGTTTAAATAATTTTAATGCATTCCTGTATTATTTGATACTATTTGTGGTATAAATATCAAACGATGCAAAAAATTTTATACAATAAGGAACCTAAAATTATTGTTTTAAAGAAATGTTCTAGTTGTTTACATTGTTGTTTATTCTTTTCAGCTTGTCAGTTACAAAACTGAAACTAAATTTAAGACCATTTTAATAGAAAAATCGTTTCTGAATCGAAAAATCGATTTTGAATCGAATCGTGACATCAAAAATTGGAATCGAATCGATTCTCCAGACATTGAGAGATTCGCACCCCTACCACATACAGAACACCATGGACTTTGTGGATAAGGTGAGGGATGTCATCATGGAGACTGATGAAACAATGGTCTCTTTTGATGTCACATCACTCTTTACGTGCATTCCTGTTGATGAAGCAGTAGAGGTGGTCTGTTTAAGGTTAAAATCAGACACCACTCTGAGCAACAGGACCACACTTTCCACAGAACAACTGTGTCAACTCTTGAAACTGTGCCTGCAGTCAACCTACTTCACATATGGGGAGCAATATTATAGGCAGAAACATGGGTGTGCTATGGGGTCTCCAGTTTCTCCTATTGTTGCCAACCTGTACATGGAGGAGGTAGAAAAGAGAGCCTTGACGTCCTTTTCAGGGAGACCACCAAGTCATTGGTTCAGGTATGTTGATGACACCTGGGTTAAAATTAAATCTCAGGAAGTCCAACATTTCACTGATCACATCAACTCTGTGGATAAATATATCAAGTTCACACGAGAAGATGTAAGAAATGGCAGGTTGGCTTTCTTGGACTGTGAGGTCTCAGTTTCTGATAGAGGAAATTTGCAAACTGAGGTGTACCGCAAACCCACCCACACAGACCAGTATTTACAGTTTGACTCCCATCACCCTCTGGAGCACAAGTTAGGAGTCATCAGGACTCTGTACCACAGAGCAGACAGCGTCCCCACTAACTCAGGAGCCAGACAGAAGGAGAAATCACACACAAAACAGGCTCTAGAGAAATGTGGATATCCTAACTGGGCCTTCCTGAAAGCAGAGAAGAAACCCAAACAGGACTCCAGCCAACCATCAGGTGAAAAGAAGGAACCCAGACCCAGACCAGTGGCCATTCCATATGTTGCAGGGGTTTCAGAGACATTGAGACGTTTATTTTCTAAACACAACGTCCCAGTGGCTTTTAAACCCCAAAATACATTAAAGACTGGTTCATCCCAAAGATCCAGTCCCCCGGCACAAACAGAGTAATATTGTGTATGTTGTTCAGTGTCAGGAGGGTGATCAGTCTTATATCGGGGAAACTAAACAGCCACTGGCCAAAAGGATGGCCCAGCACAGAAGATCAACATCATCAGGTCAGGACTCTGTGGTCTACACTCATCTCCAGGTCAGAGGTCACTCTTTCAGGGATGAAGATGTTCACATCCTTGATAGAGAGGAACGATGGTTTGAGAGAGGAGTAAAGGAGGCCATCTTTGTGAAAAGAAACCGTCCATCATTAAACAGAGGTGGAGGCCTCCGGGTTCAACTGTCCCCCTCTTATGCTGGGTTCCAGTTGCCTCGTATTCAGGAAACTGAGAAGTGGTAGTGACGTCATTTCCCAAGTTACCACTTGAAAACACGTTCCGGTTCTCCCAGTGGAAAATCAAGATGGACGCACGCTTTGTTTTTGTTGCTGTTTCCGAATATAATAAATTACTAACCAGAATGCACTCCTGACACAGAACATGTCAGAGGAAGATGATGACCGCCGAAGGTAAATGATTTAATATATATTTTTCTCTAATTCTTTAATGTAAATCGTTGGGAAAAAAGAAAAACTGGCTTTACAGTAGCCTGGCCCTTGTCTTCCTGCACAGCTCCACTCAATTCCAAAGCGAAGTGAAGGACAAGAGTCTGGTTTTAACCAGGCTAGCTTTACAGCTAAGAAAACAAAAACAAACGTCTTCACTTCACTGTGTGATTAAATACACGCAACAACATTTTACAACTGTTACTTTAGTAAAAGTTTAGGTGTTTATTTACTGAAGACGCGAGTATCCGCCATTTTGAAATCGAAACTGGGAGCAGAAAAAATTCTCCCACTTTACGAGTGGGAGTTTACCACTAGAGCGGGCGTTCCGGTTTCAATCTACCACTGGGAACTGGGAAATTCCCACAATACAGGTATTCCCCGATTTACGAGCGAGATCCGTCACTAGGGGGCGCTCGTAAACCGGAAATCTCGTAATTTGGAACGGCCGCCATTTCCTTCGTAAACCCGGAAGTCCGCTCGTAAATTGGAACGGTTTTCGCCAGCGCACCTAAAAACACTCTATTTTCATCTAAAAACTACTTTTGAGTGCATAAAAATGATCGGAAACGTGTGTTTATATGCTTAACTTGCTAACTGTAGTGAAAAAACACATGAAAACTCAGTATTTTTTTCGTTTTTTCCAAAAATTCGCAGCTCGTAAGTCTGGGACCTCGCAGATCAGAGCGCTCGTAATTCGGGGACTACCTGTACGAGGTAACTGGAACGCAGCAACACAATGCTGTTATTGCTAGTATCAACAACCATCAGGGTGCTAACGATCCATCGTCAGGCTGATGGTCCTCCTTGATCATGTGAGCAGCTGTTTTCGGCTGTCAGCAGCAAACTGGTTGATCCACTGTGAGAGGGTGCTATTTATAAGACTGAGCTGAATACAGCAGCTCAGACTGAGGAAGTCTTTCGGACGAAAGACGAAACGTTTCTACAGTTTTTTTTTGCTTTTTTGAGTGTGAATGTCCAGAAGACCAGACTTAGCTTTTTTTTTAGACAACGTAACACTGTGCGCTATTTATTAAATGGTGCACGTGGGAGGCAGATTTTTGGTGTCGGGCAACGGCAAACACGTTCGCACCTCATGCGCGAGCATCCGGCGCAGCTCGTCTTTGCTGACGGTCAGTCTCTCTCGATCCGTGCTGTCCACGACCAGAATGACGATCTGAAAGAGACGCGTCGGACGCCTTTACAACCAGAACCAGTTGGTGTTCGGTCCAGTTAATAAAGAGCGGCGGCGATGACGGGAGGGAAGTACCTCGGTGTTGGAGTAGTACGAGTACCAGCCGGCCCGGAGACTCTCCTGCCCTCCGATGTCCCAAACCATGAAGTGTGTGTTTCGGACTGTGATCTCCTCGACGTTGCTGCCGATGGTGGGCGACGTGTGGACGGCCTCTTTTGTCAAACTGGGGGAGAAAACACACAAAATATTACAGACAACTGCTAAAGTCTTGGATCAAATCCTGAAAAAGTTCAAATACTTTATCAGCTGTATAACACAATCATACTCCCACATTTAATTTATTGTGCTGATGTTTGGGGAAAAGTGTGTAAAACTATTACAAAGCCTATTTTTATTTTACAAAAAAGAGCTATAAGAATTATCACAAGAAGCATTACTGTCATCCATCAAGTATATTATTTTACCAACTGAAATTAATGAAGTTTTAAGATTTGGTGGACTATAATATTTTGTTAGTTATGTATAAAGCTCAGAACAACACACTACCTTCAAACATTC
Organism: Garcialebias charrua; assembly: GCA_038048925.1. Taxonomy (NCBI): domain Eukaryota; kingdom Metazoa; phylum Chordata; class Actinopteri; order Cyprinodontiformes; family Rivulidae; genus Garcialebias; species Garcialebias charrua. Next base: position 7,501 of record JBBPBX010008453.1, on the reverse strand, counting down.
AAATGCATTTTGTAAAAAGGAAAAGTCGCTACAATCTCAAAACCACAGTACGGAACCAGGTTGGTCTATTTCAATACAGGGGATAAACACAATGTAAAAAAAAAAAAAAAGTAAAGTCAATGCCTATATTTAAGAAAATGATTAAGATTAAATTGTTGAAAAAGATACATATAAATTAGTTTAAAGGTTCAGTATGCAGTTTCTGTAGAACTGCAGCAGTTAGAAATATTTTCAACAGGCAAAGCATTCTGATCCCTCCCCCTCAGAGCCATATGTGGCTCTGCCCCCTTGTGGTCTGTTGAATTTCAAATTCAAGCTCTGTTTTTATTGGCTGATTCAAATTCAAGCTCTGTTTTTATTGGCTGGTTACAAACTCTGTTTTTATTGGCTGGAAAATGGCGGGTCACCTTTTCTTTTTAGAAATGCTTATTTACCACCTGGAGAAGCAAGGGGACAATATTTTTTTTTTTTTTTTTTCAGAGATTACCTGGCTAACATCAGTCTGTCAGGAGGTAGTGACAGAGTGAAGAAATATGTTCATAAAAAAAGCTACATACAGCAGCTTTAATATGAAATGGAAACAGAAAATTGTGATGAGTTGTTCATTTCGTTATGTTATTTATAGATTATTGTTGATTTGTTTTAAAGAAGGGGCAGATATAAGATTTTTTTCTTCTTCTGCTACCTTTCATTTTGATCTGTTTTTCATGTAAATTGTTTTCTATTTTAAATCTGAAATGAATAAATTAATTAAATAATAATACTTACTATTGATAAAGGATGGTAGTCTTCCCAGCGTTGTCCAAACCCACAATGATAACTTTGTGCTCTGTAGGAAAGTCCAAAGTGTTCAAAGAAACCTGCTCTGCAGCTTGTGTCACATTACTTTACAGAGATAAGATAAAGAGATGAGACCCAAAATGAAGCTAAACCAAATTAAAATCATCCCATTAAAGAGGTTAAAGTTGTAACATTTGATTCTGAATTATGTTAATGATGTTACGTTACCCTTACAATAAATAAATAAGCTTTTCAGATTTTTACCTGCGTCTCCGAACACGGCCATCATTTTGGTCAGCAGGAAGCCCATGTTCAACAAGCGCGTGACGGAAAACAAAACAAAAAAACAGGAAAATAAATAAAGAAGGAGACAAACTTGAGTTTCTGTCAACAGCGGACTGGGAGAAAACTGCGCTTTAAGCTTTTTAAATACCGGTTTCCACTCCGCTCGCGCGCACAGGAAGGAGGCGCTTCTGAAAACACACGAGGGAGACGCGTTCAGGTATCGTGGGAAATATTAGGACTCAAAGAGGTGCGGGACGACTGGCGCGTTTTAGCCATCTGCGAGTTGATTTGCTCACCAAACTGAAACTTGAGCTGTTTGCATAAACAATAATAATAAAACCATTTGAAGATTAATTTAAAAAATTTACTGTAAATTTCACAATAATCATTCGTTCAACATTTATTTATACAAATTACTCCCATTGAGCCTCGGGGACACATTTACAAGTTTAGCCAAATAGGTTACGGTAAATAGATACATTTTTATAAGTTGTAGCTGGCTAATTAATTAAAGTAAGCATTCAATTTGATCATTTTCGGTGATTTAAATTCATAATGCTACACTTTTTTCAGCTATTAAACTTGTTTTACCTTCAAACAAAATCTATAAATGAGTAAAATTCCCTTTTAGGATAAGTAATGACTGTCTAAAAAAAATTAAGAAAAGCTTTTAAATGTTTTTAGGAAAATCTTGTTCCTACAGTGCAGTATTAATTATTGTTATATATTTTAATTACTGGGGATATTAATTCTCCGTTTTGTATCACTGTTGTGTGTTTTTAACTATAATAAAGTCTGTGTTATCTTTTAAAATATGAAACTAAGCAAAACAGCACATGAACGGTTTCACGCATCACGGCCTGTTCCTGTCTTTGATTTTATACGTCTACCTTATAATGTTTTGCTAGTTTTTTGATACTTTGTAAAAAAAAAAAAAAAAAACTTTTTTTTTTTTTTTTTCTTCTCTCTTTTGTTTTCTATTGTTTATTGTTTGTTTGTTTATTGTTTATTGTTTAAGGAAATTATACCACTGCTGTTCATTGTTCTTTAGTTTTAGCAGGTCGCTTTCGTAAATGAGCCCTTGAGGTTCAAAAGATTTACCTGACTAAATAAAGGTTGAATGAATGAATGAACGGCCGCAAATGAATAAAATATCTGATTTCCGAGCTTTTTTTAGGTGTACCTGAATGTTGCCTTACGACAGCCGTGAACCGTGGACGCAGCTTGTTGCGTAGTGACGTTCTTCAGCCATATATGGTCAAGGGAAGTGAAACTGTTTTCGTTCTCTCAGAGGAAAGGAAAAACGGTGGAGAAAATTTACCGCAAAACACCCAGTACTCACCGTAAAGTACAGAACAGGTAGTTCCCAGGAACTTACCGGACCTGTTCATTAGTGAAATTGTGTACGTATATTGCATTTACAGTATTTAGATTTCAAAACATTTGAACCTCTGTTCAGTTCATTTTAGCCTCTATTCAGCTAATTTTAGCCACTGTTCAGCTCATTTGACTGACCCTCTGTTTATCATGTTACCATCTGTTTAAATAATTTTAGCCTCTGTTTAACTCATTTTAGCCTCTGTTCATTCAGCTCATTTTACCCTCTGTTTAACTCTTTAACCTCTGTTCAGCTAATTTTAGCCTCTGTTCAGCTCATTTTAGCCTCTGTTCAGCTCATTTTAGCCTCTGTTCAGCTCATTTTAGCCTGTGTTCAGCTCATTTTAGCCTCTGTTCTGCTCATTCTACCCTCTGTTTAACTCGTTTTAACCTCTGTTCAGCTCATTTCAACCTCTGTTCAACTCATTTTAACCTCTGTTCAACTAATTTCAACCTCTGTTCAACTCATTTTAACCTTTGTTCAACTAATTTTAGCCTCTTTTTAGCTCATTTTAACCACTGTTTAGCTAATTTTAGTCCCGGTTCTGCTCATTGTAGCATCTGTTCAGCTCATTTTAACTTATGTTCAGCTCATCTTAACCTATGTTCAGCTCATTTTAGCCTCTGTTTTGCTAATTTTAACCTACAAGCCCAAAACCAGAAAAGTTGGCACGTTGTGGAAATCGCAAATAAAAACAGAATACAATGACTTGCAAATCTTTTTCAACCTATATTCAATTGAACACACTGCAAAGACCACATACTTAACGTTCGAACTGGTAAACTTTGTTATTTTTTGCAATTATTAGCTCATTTGGAATTTGATGCCTGCAACATGTTTCAAAAAAGCTGGCACAAGTGACAAAGAAGACAGAGAAATTTGAGGAATGCTCATCAAACACTTATTTGGAATATCCCACAGGTGAACATGCAAATTGGGAACAGGTGGGTGCCATGATTGGGTATAAAAGCAGCTTCCTTGACATGCTCAGTCATCCACATAGAAGGATGGGGCGAGGGTCACCACTCTGTGAACAAATGCGTGGGCAAATTGTCGAACAGTTCAAGAACAACTTTTCTCAACGAGCTATTGCAAGGAATTTAGGAATTTCACCATCTACGGTCCGTAATATCATCAAAAGGTTCAGAGAATCTGGAGAAATCACTACACGTAAGGGGCAAGGCCGAAAACCAACATTGAATGCCCGTGACCTTCGATCCCTCAGGCGGTACTGCATCAAAAACCGACATCAGTGTGTAAAAGATATCACCACATGGGCTCAGGAATACTTCAGAAAACCACTGTCAGTAACTACAGTTCGTCGCTACATCTGTAAGTGCAAGTTAAAGCTCTACTATGCAAAGCAAAAGCCATTCATCAACAAGATCCAGAAACGCCGCCGGCTTTGCTGGGCCCGAGCTCATCTGAGATGGACTGATGCAAAGTGGAAAAGTGTTCTGTGGTCTGATGAGTCCACATTTCAAATTGTCTTTGGAAACTGTGGACGTCGTGTCTTACGGACCAAAGAGGAAAAGAACCATCAGGACTGTTATAGGCGCAAAGTTCAAAAGCCAGCATCTGTGATGGTATGGGGGTGCATTAGTGCCCAAGGCATGGGTAACTTACACATCTGTGAAGGCACCATTAATGCTGAAAGGTACATACAGGTTTTGGAGCAACATATGCTGCCATCCAAGCGACGTCTTTTTCATGGACGCCCCAGCTTATTTCAGCAAGACAATGCCAAGCCACATTCTGCACGTGTTACAACAGCGTGGCTTCGTAGCAAAAGAGTGCGGGTCCTCCCCTGGCCTGCCTGCAGTCCAGACCTGTCCCCCATTGAAAATGTGTGGCGCATTATGAAACGTAAAATACGACAACGGAGACCCCGGACTGTTGAACAACTTAAGCTGTACATCAAGCAAGAATGGGGAAGAATTCCACCTGAAAAGCTTCAAAAATTGGTCTCCTCAGTTCCCAAACGTTTACTGAGTGTTGTTAAAAGGAAAGGCGATGTAACACAGTGGTAAATATGTCCCTGTGCCAACTTTTTTGCAATGTGTTGCTGCCATTGAATTCTAAGTTAATGGTTATTTGCAAAACAAAATAAAGTTTCTCCGTTCGAACATTAAATATATTGTCTTTGCATTCTATTCAGTTGAATATGGGTTGAAAAAGATTTGCAAGTCATTGTATTCTGTTTTTATTTGCGATTTGCACAACGTGCCAACTTTTCTGGTTTTGGGCTTGTATGTTCAGCTAATTTTAGCCACTGTTCAGCTCATGTGAGCCTCTGTTCAGCTCATTTTAGCCACTGTTCAGCCCATTTTAGCCACTGTTCAGCTCATTTTAGCCACTGTTCAGCCCATTTTAGCCACTGTTTAGCTCATTTTAGCCACTGTTCAGCTCATTTAGCCTATGTTTAGCTCATTTTAGCCACTGTTCAGCTCATTTGAGCCTCTGTTCAGCCCATTTTAACCTCTGTTCAGCTCATTTTAGCATTTGTTCAGCTAATTTTAACCCATGTTCAGCTCATTTTAGCCTCTGTTTTACTAATTTTAACCTATGTTCAGCTTATTTTAGCCTGAGTTCTGCTCATTTTAACCTCTGTTCAGCTCATTTTAGCCTTTGTTCAGCTAATTTTAACCCATGTTCAGCTCATTTTAGCCTCTGTTCAGCTCATTTTAGCCACTGTTCAGCTCATTTTAGCCACTGTTCAACTCATTTTAGCCTCTGTTCAGCTCATTTTACCCTCTGTTTAACTCATTTTAGCCTCTGTTCAGCTCATTTTACCCTCTGTTTAACTCATTTTAGCCTCTGTTCAGCTCATTTTATCCTGTGTTCAGCTTATTTTAGCCTCTGTTCAGCTCATTTTATCCTGTGTTCAGCTTATTTTAGCCTCTGTTAAGCTCATTGTAGCCTCTGTTTAACTCATTTTAACCTCTGTTCAGCTCATTTTAGCCTTTGTTCAGCTAATTTTAACCCATGTTCAGCTCATTTTAGCCTCTGTTCAGCTCATTTTAGCCTCTGTTCAGCTCATTTTAGCCACTGTTCAGCTCATTTTAGCCACTGTTCAGCTCATTTTAGCCTCTGTTCAGCTCATTTTACCCTCTGTTTAACTCATTTTAGCCTCTGTTCAGCTCATTTTATCCTGTGTTCAGCTTATTTTAGCCTCTGTTAAGCTCATTTTAACCTCTGTTCAGCTCATTTTAACCTCTGTTCAGCTCATTTTAACCTCTGTTCAGCTCATTTTAACCTCTGTTTAACTCATTTTATCCTGTGTTCAGCTTATTTTAGCCTCTGTTAAGCTCATTTTAACCTCTGTTCAGCTCATTTCAACCTCTGTTTAACTCATTTTAACATCTGTTCAGCTCATTTTAGCCTCTGTTCAGCTAATTTTAGCCTCTGTTCAGCTAATTTTAACCCATGTTCAGCTCATTTTAGCCTCTGTTTTACTAATTTTAACCTATGTTCAGCTTATTTTAGCCTGAGTTCTGCTCATTTTAACCTCTGTTCAGCTCATTTTAGCCTTTGTTCAGCTAATTTTAACCCATGTTCAGCTCATTTTAGCCTCTGTTCAGCTCATTTTAGCCACTGTTCAGCTCATTTTAGCCACTGTTCAACTCATTTTAGCCTCTGTTCAGCTCATTTTACCCTCTGTTTAACTCATTTTAGCCTCTGTTCAGCTCATTTTACCCTCTGTTTAACTCATTTTAGCCTCTGTTCAGCTCATTTTATCCTGTGTTCAGCTTATTTTAGCCTCTGTTCAGCTCATTTTATCCTGTGTTCAGCTTATTTTAGCCTCTGTTAAGCTCATTGTAGCCTCTGTTTAACTCATTTTAACCTCTGTTCAGCTCATTTTAGCCTTTGTTCAGCTAATTTTAACCCATGTTCAGCTCATTTTAGCCTCTGTTCAGCTCATTTTAGCCACTGTTCAGCTCATTTTAGCCACTGTTCAGCTCATTTTAGCCTCTGTTCAGCTCATTTTACCCTCTGTTTAACTCATTTTAGCCTCTGTTCAGCTCATTTTATCCTGTGTTCAGCTTATTTTAGCCTCTGTTAAGCTCATTTTAACCTCTGTTCAGCTCATTTTAACCTCTGTTCAGCTCATTTTAACCTCTGTTCAGCTCATTTTAACCTCTGTTTAACTCATTTTATCCTGTGTTCAGCTTATTTTAGCCTCTGTTAAGCTCATTTTAACCTCTGTTCAGCTCATTTCAACCTCTGTTTAACTCATTTTAACATCTGTTCAGCTCATTTTAGCCTCTGTTCAGCTAATTTTAGCCTCTGTTCAGCTAATTTTAACCTATGTTCAGCTCATTTCAACCTCTGTTTAACTCATTTTAACATCTGTTCAGCTCATTTTAGCCTCTGTTCTGCTCATTTTACCCTCTGTTTATCTCATTTTAGCCCCTGTTTAGCTCATTTTAGCCTCTGTTCAGCTAATTTTAACCTATGTTCAGCTCATTTCAACCTCTGTTTAACTCATTTTAACATCTGTTCAGCTCATTTTAACCACTGTTCTGCTCATTTTTGCCTCTGTTCAGCCAATTTTAGCCTCTGTTCAGCTCATTTTAGCCACTGTTCAGCTCATTTTACCCTCTGTTTAACTCATTTTACCCTCTGTTTAGCTCATTTTAGCCTCTGTTCAGCTAATTTTAACCTATGTTCAGCTCATTTCAACCTCTGTTTAACTCATTTTAACATCTGTTCAGCTCATTTTAACCACTGTTCTGCTCATTTTACTCTCTGTTTAACTAATTTTAGCCTCTGTTCAGATCATTTTAGCCACTGTTCAGCTCATTTTACTCTCTGTTTAACTAATTTTAGCCTCTGTTTAACTCATTTTAACATCTGTTCAGCTCATGTTAGCCTCTGTTCATTCAGCTCATTTTAGCCTCTGTTAAGCCAATTTTAGCCTCTCAGCTCATTTTAGCCTCTGTTCAGCTAATTTTAGCCTCTGTTCAGCTCATTTTAGCCTGTGTTCAGCTCATTGTAGCATCTGTTCTGCTCATTTTACCCTCTGTTTAACTCATTTTAGCCACTGTTCAGCTCATT
>JBBPBX010008452.1:25911-51155 GCA_038048925.1 Garcialebias charrua | reverse complement strand
TCAAAGTGCTACACATATATTGAATGCTACACACATTCATAAACCGGTGGCGGCAGACTACCATGCAAGGTGCTTTCCAGTCCTACCGGGAGCAACTCGGGGTTAAGTGTCTTGCCCAAGGACACAACGACACATGGTGCGGGTCCCGGGAGTCGAACCGCCAACTTTCCGATCGGGAGACGACTGCCCCTACCACTACGCCACGACCGCCCGAAATAGTTGTATCGCCCATACTTGTATTAAATGAGCACAATATTTTCATCAAAGGGATGCCATCCATGAGTATGGGAGTCATTTTGTAAAAATGTTGTGACCTCAATTATAAATGTGCTCTAACCCTAAGGCTAACCCAGAAATATTTCTGAAAGTAATACATCATATGTTTTGTTTTAAACATCTTGGATTTGTTTTACATATGCAACATAATTGCCATCAAATGTATTTGGCTGTATTTAAACTGCACTTGTAATCCATAAACTTGTTGTATCTGCATTTTGTTGAATCTATGTGCATTATTTAATTAATAGTAAAGGCTAAAAGGTGTGATTCTGTTGTTATTAAACTTTATCAATAGTCTGGTGTTGCCACACTCAAACTAGTCAAATAAATTGCTTTAAAACCTAAAACTTTTTCTTTTCACCAAAGCCTCAGAGGGTAAACTCTTAGTATTTGTGATGCCAATTTAATAAGGCTGTATTTAAATAAAGAAATAAAATAAATAACTATAAAATAATGAAAAAGGGAAAAAAATAGCATGACTGAGTGTGCTTGTCAAGAGCGACCAGTGGATGTATTAGAGGGGAGTGCTGTGCTTGCAGTTGTGCAAATAGCATGGTATCCACCAACACACACATGCATCCACATGCATAGCAACCTAACAACAGAAAGGGAGCTATGTGGAAAAAAAACCTGCACCTGTAATGGAGTGATAACGCTGAGTAAGACACACACAGTTGCACTTACACACACACACACACACACACACACACACACACATACACACACACACACAATGACTATAGCTGCATTTAACTGAAGGTGCTGTAGAGTCATGACCTAAATGGGTCGGGATGGCAGCATCATTGGTGATTACCACAAAAAGCCTTTGATATATGATGCCTATAAACAGACCATAAGGGGACCAGTTCAAACTGGATCACAGGCTAAAATAAATGCTCTGCCAATTTCTTAACAGATTTAAATTATAATGTTTGTCATAAACTAATTGCCACCATTCTCCTGGCTGTTGCTCTTACCACCCATTTTCTTCTTCTCCTAAGACTTGAGGGCAAATCTATATTCATTCAACCTTCATTTATGTAGGTTAGTCTCATTAAGCCTTGGGGACTCATTTACAAGAAAGACCTGATTTTAACAGAGTGATGACAACAGTAGACAACAAAGACAAGAATAGACAATCATAAAAGAAAGCATATAAACTGAGAAAAATAAATGAAAGAAAATTATATTAAAAAATAAACAAAAACAGCTATATTGTAAAGTGATGTAGAAAACTAAAAATGCAAACATGTCTGTGTTGATATTTGCCATGAATTTAGCAGATGTTTGAAGCCACTTAGAGAGGTCAAGGTTGCGAGCTTCAGATCTTTTTGCACGATATTCCAGGAAACAGGAGCAGAGTAGGAGAAGACCCTTTGGCCTTGTTCAGTTCACACTGAGGGAGCACTGTATGTACAAAGTAATAACATCCATAAAGTGCACGCTGTAGCTGCACTCACACAGTGACATGTAGGAGGAGGTCTCCCTTGTAAATCAGAATCAGAATATCTTTATTGGCATTGCACCAGGTACAACGTGAACATGTACGCACAGTCATCCTGAAGGGGGACTAAGTGTACGAAGCTGCAGCGGGATCCGCACGGCCATCTCATCCCTTATCAGAATGATAATCTTAGATATGAAAAAGGAGAAAACCATGAGGATAGGTAGTGGTATTAAAAAAAAGATCTTTCACATCTTGTTCTATTAGGACACGACATGAGACATCAAAAAACTCTACCAGCAAGCACAATTAAGACAAATTACATATGCATTTGATGTCCAAGCGGTGAGATAAGTCTATGAGCCTTTTTTCCAATCAGCCACAGTTCTGTTGATGTTTCCAGCCACCATTTCTGATAAGTGCTCACAGAAAGTTCTCCGGGGAGGGGGGTAGGCAGGGTGCGATAGATGCAGCTGTTGTCCTTGGTAACTCATGACCCAGGAGAAATTTGATAATCAGCCCTTCCTCAAGGCTGTTTGGGGAGTCACATTGCGATAAGTTTGATTGTTGAATTTTCTTCAGGCAAACGGTTCCCTTTTTCTGTAACCTTGAGTGTCTGTTCTGGACAATCAAGATCGAATATCCAATATGTTTTAATCCTTCCACTGAAACCATGCAGTAAATGAGTCTCCACTGAAACCATGCAGTAAATGAGTCCTCATGGTTCAATGGGAACTAACCTATACTGTATAAATAAAGGTTGAATGAATGTTGGAAGAAAACGAACCAAGAAGTGATTTAAAGATGAAAATGTACCAGTGAGAGAGTCCACGTGACGTTAATAATGCCCAGTTAACCAATGAATACTGTAGGGAGCAGTGATGGTTACAGTAGTTACACCCAGTTATGAAGCTTAGCGCACCATGATAGACAGCGTCCAACATCTGCAGGGTGTTTGTAGGGACTTGCATGTAAATAATGTCACCATAGTCAATGGAGGGAAGGAAAGTCACAGTTACAAGGTGTTTCCTAGCATTCAGTGTTAGACAGGATCAATTTCTGAAAAAGAAACCCAGTTTAACTTTTAGTTTCCTTACTGTTTTCCACGTGGAGTTTAAAAGAGAGAAGCAAATCAACCAAGATACTCAAATATTTGTAGGAATCGACAAACTCAATAAGAGAACAATTTGAAGATAAAATTGAGGGAAGAACTGCTGGACTAACTTCCTGTTTGAAAACAACATCCCTTTGGGTTTGTCGGCGTTTAGAACAAGTTTGAGATGGAACAAACCTGACTGGATGATCTCAAAAGCAGATTTCAAAAGTTGGAAAACCTTAGCAACTGTTTTAGCTCAACAATAAACAACTGTGTCATCAGCATAAAAATTTAAGGATGTATCAGGGATGGTCTGATCTACATTACATTTGTAGATTGTAAAGAGGGTGGGTCCTAAGACTGAACCTTGTGGTACACCATTGTTAACCATTAAATAACTGGAAGAAGTACAATTATGTTGAACACATTGCTTCCAATTTAAGAGATAGTTAGTGAATGAACCAATTTTGTGAACTAAGAAACCAATTTCTGAGAGCTTATGACACAAGATGTCATGGTCCAGAGTGTCAAAAGCTTTAGACAGGTCTAAGTAAAGTGCAGCACAATAATCCTTTGCATTCAGTTAAATAGATATATATACTGTATTTCCAACATTTTAATGTCTAACATCTTGACAAAGAACTTTATTATTTATTGAATGACTGGTGGTGTCTTAGCTCACTAAAAGATGATTGCTGTCTTCATTTAGCAGCAGTATTCTCATAGTGCATTGAACTTTTGTTTTAGTTTAATATGCTTTCACATGTCAAACTTTCCGTTTTTTTTTTTATTGTTCCAGTAGTCCTTACATAATTACCACATTTTCAATTCAATGCAAATCAAAAATACTTTATTAATCCCAGAGGGAAATTGAATGTTGTTGTAACTCATCATCCTGGTTTCATTAAAGAGTTGATCTAGATGCTAGGGGTGTAACGGTACGCTAAAATCACATTTCGGTTTGGTTCAACTACAAGGAGGGCTCGGTTCGGTTTATTTTCGGTTTATTTTCGGTACAAAAAAAAGACAAAATAAAGACTTACAAAAAGTTTATTTTGAAAATATGCCAAAGATATGTTTGTATTGTATTGTAGTAATAAATAAAATTGACCCATTTGGATGATATTTTAAATAAACAGCACTCTACGATAAATAAACTATATTAACAATAATAAAAATCTTAATAAATACAATAACAGTCAGAACAATAAGCAGCAACAGACTGTTTACAATCTAACTAATCAAGTTTTTGTCCAGTAGCAGCAGTGTGGCTGTATTTGTCCTCATTACTTCTACGCCGATGACTGTCAAATTTACTTCCCCCTAAGACAAAATGGTACAGGCTCTATTCAACCTCTGCTCGACTGCCTGGCTGACATCAGGGACTGGATGGCTTTAAATTTCTTAAGCTTCAATGATAAGAAGTCTGAAGCCATATTGTTCCTTCCCAATGACACAACCTCAAACCACTGCATTGACCTTTCTGCTCTACCCCTGTCCGAAAAACAAAAAGTCACAAATCTGGGAGTGATAATGGATCCTTCCATGAAACTCAACAGTCATGTAAACATGATCGTCAAATCCTGTTTTTTCCAGCTGAGGCGTCTGTCTAAGCTGAAGCCCATATTATCAAAAAACAACCTGGAGACAGTGATTCACGCATTCATTACATCTAGGCTTGATTACTGTAATTCACTTCTACTTGGCGTCAGTCAAGCCACCATTGCACGATTACAATGGTATGGTATGGTAAATGGTACTGTACTCACAACCTCTTCTTGGTGGGACAGGTCCTGGAACAGTTCAGAGTTCAGTTCAGTCATCACACACTTCTTAGCTGCAGCAGGTGATCTCTGGTGGATGTCTGTCCCTGAAGTGGACAAAGAGAGCAGCTACCTCTGTCCCAGACTTGTAATAAAACAAAGAGATAAAAAAAGTTAATAAGATTATGATTTTAAATAAAAAAGATTATTTAGATAATAATAATTAAATAACAATACCTCTTCTTGAACGGTTGAAGCTCTCACTCATCTCATCAGAGCTTTAATCAGCTCCAGGGCTTGTTGACAACATCAGTTTGTTTTTTCATAAAGAGCTGAACTTTTTGAGTGATGGATGTCTCGTAGCGGTAGCGAGGATCAATAACTTTAAAGCCTGCGCATATAACAACATTCAGACTTAGATTCACAGATTTAAAAACTCATACAGTTTGTGTTATTGCTCTGGACCGATCTAATTTACCTGAAGAAGTAGTTTAAATGCAGCTGCTGTTAGCACACTTTGTAACAGCTGCGGTTTCTTTGTTCACATTCCGATGACGTAGTTTCAAGCGTGTTCACATTAGACGTGTTGCTGCTGCAGAGTCGTCCACACACACAGCTTTGAATGTGCGCTCGTCTTAACAAGAAAGCCATAACGTTCCCAAACAGGAGACCGGAGCGAGCAGCTAATGAGTCAGAGTCAGAGAGTCTTTATTGTCATTTGCACCGCATGTAGTACATGTGATGAAAACGAGATTATGTACACAGGGTCCCAGTTACATCCAACAACAAATGCAAGAGAAAAACAATAATAACATCTAGGATTAACTAAGAGAGACATCAGCTAGTAATACACTAAGCCCTAATGTAGTAGAAAAACATCATTATAAACAGCAACACGAACATGAGTCATTATGAGCAGATGGGTCATTATAAGCAGATGGTCACAGATGAACGCAGCAACAAGAAACAGATCAGTATCAACAAGATGTGACATGGCTAATGGCTAATAATGCTGCGCGTGCTGCGCGATAATAGCTCCGTGCTGAAACGCGCCCAGGAAATTTTGTTCCGTGGTGCATATATTAACGTTCAATGAGTGAAAAAAATAACCGAAATGATACGGAGGTGGACCGAACCGAACGAGCTGTACCGAAACGGTTCGGTACACCCACTACAACCGTTACATGCCTACTAGATGCTGATGGTTGTGGGCAGGAAGGATCTCCTGTAGTGGTATGTCTTACAGCAGATCTGAAGAAGCCTCTGACTGAAGACACTGTTGTTGTATGACAGTCATGAATAGGATGCTGAGGGTTGTCTATAATGTTCTTCATTTTATGAAGAATCCTTATTTTTACAATCATCTCCAAAGGTTCTACAGGAGTCCCCAGCACTGTGCCAGCCTTCTTTATGAGCTTGTTGATCTTTTTAAGTCACTTGCTCTGGCACTGCTACCCCAACAGATGATGGCAGAAGATGTATCACTCTCTACAACAGACTTATAGAATATATGCAGCATCTTGCTGCAAACACTGAAGGATGTCAGCTTCCTCAAGAAGTACAGTCTGCACTGTCCCTTCTTGTAGACAGCTTTACTGTTGCATTTCCAGTCCAGTCTGTTGTCCAGGTGAACCCCAAAGTATTTATACTTCACCACCTCCACTTCTTCTCCCAGGATGGAAATGGGGTTGGACCTGTTCCTGTTTCTCCTGAAATCTACAATCATATCATTGTTTTGTTCACATTCAAGATGATATGATTGTTTCCACACCACACCATGCCACAAAGCGGTCCACCAGTTCCCTGTACTCAGCTTCTTGTCCATCTTTGATACACTCGACCACTGCAGAGTCATCTGAATATTTCTGCAGATGACAGGAGTTTGTTTTGTACTGGAAATCTGAGGTGTACAGTGTGAAAAGGAATGGTGAGAGTACAGTCCCCTGTGGTGCTCCTGAGCTACTGACCACCTGGTTAGACACACAACCCTTCAGTCTCAAACTGTGGTCTGTTTGTCAGGTAGTCTTTGATCCTGGTGGTTGTTGAGGCCTCCACCTGAGTCTTCTGGAGTTTCTGACAAAGCAGATCAGGCTGGATTGTGTTAAATGCACTGGAGAGATCAAAGAACATGACTCTCACAGTGCTGTCTGCCTTTTCTAGATGACAGTGAGTTTACTGAAGCAGGTGTATGATGCATCTTCAACTCCAAGTCCACGCCGATCAGCAAACTGCAGTGGGTCCAGATATGTGCTTGTTTGTTTAGTCAGGTGGGCCAACAGAAGTCTCTCTAGAACCTTCATGTCAGATTGAAATTTTAATGTAGTTTCATCAGCCAAATTAGTTGTATTTTTTTTGTTTCTTGATTGGTAGCATATTTAAATCTGTCTGAAATTAAATAAAGCTCCTATAGTATACTTTAAATATATATCTTGAACTCATCTTCAAATATTAAATCTGTCTGATTCTGAAACTAAATCTAAACCTGAGTGTGGTGGACAAGTACTCAAAAATAGGCTAAAAACTGTTGCATGAACATCCCTCAGAAGAAGGCAAAGAAACCTGCCAAACTTCTCATTTCTTTTGTGAAACCTTTAAAAAGTGACCCTCAGACCTGTGTTTGTGTGCAGAAATGCCCCCCCTTGTGTTTTAATGCCATTCAGAAGCCTTATACATTATTGATTGAGCCGCTGATGGCCGAATGTTTTTCCTCAAAGTGTCACGCAGAAGCCACATCTATTAGTTCTTGCTTGTGTGTGTGGACATTAAATGCCCATCTATTTGGTTATTCACCGTTGTCATTTGGTGTGTGTGTCCCACAGATGGATGGCACACATTGCTCGCACACACACACACGGAATCCTTGGTTGTAAATCCCAACAGACAACAGTTCTGTTAACAGAAGGTTTTCCTGTCAAAGTGTCCTTGGGTAAGACAATCAAGCTCTGCCTGGTCACTTATCACAAGTTAAATAAAGATTAAAGCTCAATGAATAAAATATTTTGTGAATATTTTATTGTTTAGAGTTGAACAGCGACTTTGTCGAAGCAAATACTGTTAGACTTTTAACAAGTATTTATCATTTATTCTAAAGTTATTCTGCAATAGACCGACTTTTTCTTTTTTCTTTTAGAGGTTGCACCTTTGCTGTATATTTCACTATTTACTGCTATTAACAACTTGGCTAGAAAATGTCACTCATTTAAGAAATCATACATCAGATGCATCTTTTTGTTGTTGTTGCTCGTTTTTAGGCTATGATCTGAAACAACTGAGGCAAATGAAACAAACAGTTCAAGGCACCACGATCCATTCTGACTTTTATGTTGTGTTGTTGCAGTAGAAGACTGAGACCATATTGAACAATATGAAGTATTCAATAATAACCATTTGTAAGACCACATCCTGGCATTTTGGTGGCATTGTTATGCGGTCATTGTCTGCTAATCATTAGAAGTTTGTTATTATTATAATTTTTATTATGCAGGAAAACAAGCCCAAACATGACACTACCACCTCCATGTTTTGGTAGTGGTTTCTTGTTTGGTTTCTTTCCTTCTTTCTTTTCCTTCTTTCTTTCCTTCATTTCCTTCTTTCTTTCTTTCTTTCTTTCTTTCCTTCTTTCTTTCTTTCTTTCTTTCCTTCTTTCCTTCTTTCTTTCTTTCCTTCTTTCTTTCCTGCTGAAAACAAAACACAAAGTTTTTTCATTTAAAGCCCATAAATCCAGTTTGGTTTCATTTGCCCACAAACATTCTCCCAAATTCTCTACCTACCTTGGTTTAGTGTTTTCCTAACGCTTGTCTCACGAACACTAAAATTGATAATGTAACAAAGGCTTCAAGTTGATTTCAAGTTACATTTACCCATTTGACATTGTATCTTTCTGTTCGATTGATTTTTGTTTGCTGTTAATCACTGTGAAAAGTCATGATGGTTAGTTTGATACATAATCGTTGGGCATGAATATGTTTTGCTCTGAACTTCAAGTTTGTGAATTTTTCACACTTTTTTAGGCTTCTTCTTTTTATGTGCCATTATATAGTTTTCTAAAACACGTGTTGGGAATCTCAAGCAATGAGAGCTTCCTGTCCTGCAAACAAAATTAGATTCCAGATTTTAACCTAAACTTTATTGCTGTCTCCCTCACTCACTCAAAATGCCTGAGACTTATGTTTCCTTTTAACTAACCTTCAAAATCCTTAAAACTCCACCAAATTGTATCAATACAGTTTTGGAGCATTTATTACAGCAAATAACTGACCAAATTAAGATGGATGGGATTTAGAATTGGCATATTATCCTAATAATTAAATATAATAGCCCTAAATTCAAGCATAGCCTTACAAAAATATATTGCCTATCTTTTCCTCTCTCATTTTAATATATTATCACTTTTTAATATTTTACTGCTCTGTTATACAGCTAAAGTATTGTATAGGTTCAGGAAATGAGACTAACTGTAGCAAAGAGCTTGAATGAGTGAGCAGAACAAAGCGTCTGCTTGCGTATATACACACAAACATTGTCTTATTCTGGGACCCTGTAGCTATTATGACTGCATGTCGTTATGTTCCCCCAAAGGAATCATTAAAGTTTAATCTTATAAGAAAAATAAAGAGAAATGTTTGGGGGAAATGTGAATTCAAAGGTTTGGGAGACAGAACGAAGTCGAGAGATTTGAAATCAGTCATGTAGACCTACCCTTTCATGTTGTCATTAACTGATATTTTTCTTACCAGCTTGACCTGCTGAGCTCGTTGTTGTTGTTTTTTTTGTTTTTGTTTTTTTGTGGTTGAGAGAGAGAGACTCTAATATTGGTTTATGTGTGGGATGCCTTTCAAGTTTGCCTTTTCTTTATTCATCATATTTCCCAAATTGGTGCCAAGTCTAAATGATTTGTTTCCATATGAGTCCACATTTTCATATTGAGTCGCAAAGAAAAAATGATAAATGTATTAAATAAAACTGAAACATAATCAAAGATAAGTCAAACTCTTCAACGCATTAATGCAACCTTAACATATTTTGTGAATGTAAGGAATGTATACTGGTCAGTTTAATGACTGTACAATATTCCAAATGAAAGAGTGAGTAGATTTTATCTGACACAAACTTATCATCAATATTCACGAGTTCTCTCTTTTTAGGATTTAAACATGAACTTGTGTGTGACCAGACGAGATGTAATTTGACAGGAAACATTATTTATGTTGGTTCAGCAGAACTGAACCATTTAATAACAGAATCATAAATTTACATCAAACATTCATAAGGATTAGTTCTGATCAATTTCTTATACCTTAACTATTGACAGATTCAAATTTTGAACAACAGACAAGTAATAAGATAACATAATTACTTATTTCTGCAGGCACGTTTAACTTACAGTTTGTTACGGGCTTAGAAAGATAAGTTTAAAGAGAAAGTTTAGGAGGAAGAAAATGGAGGTAGTGAGGAGGGATAATATCTTGATGTCTATTTTAACCAGAAAAAGGCACATTCTCTGGTCGGTGTCAGTTAGATTCTCGTCCGCGATTAACAACAACTTTTACCTTTGTGAAGATTTCTTGTCTCGACTCCGGTAAAGTTGGATAGCC
Source organism: Garcialebias charrua (assembly GCA_038048925.1). Lineage (NCBI taxonomy): Eukaryota > Metazoa > Chordata > Actinopteri > Cyprinodontiformes > Rivulidae > Garcialebias > Garcialebias charrua. Next base: position 40,979 of record JBBPBX010008452.1, on the reverse strand, counting down.
TCACGTACACGGACTGTCCGTCCGGCTCATGTACTCAGGCTTCAGCGTTCACTTTTTCAGCGGCTCCAGTGAGATCCGCGTCTACCTCACAGAGTAATGGTGCAGGTCCCAGTTTGACTTTTCAAGATAAAAGGTTCCTTGAAGGAATCGGTCTTTTGCAGACACGTGACATTTTAGACTCCCGGTCGCCATATTGTATGGATACCGGTTCATTTAAACAGAGGAAGTCCATGCCTTAGCTGCTACCTCGTAAGGATCAATGTTGTTAATTGAAGCTAACTTCACCATGTAACGTTCTCTGGCTTCAAGGTTGAGTTTCTCTCTATAAGGCTTCTGCTCATTTTTATATTTAGTTTGCATTTTGCTAATGTTATTGTTCTGTATCGCACTGTGTTTAACATGGACTTCCTCTGTTTAAATGAACCGGTATACACCCAACATGGCGACCGTAAGTGCAAAAAGACATGAGCCGTGACGTCACGTGCAAAAGACCGATTTCAATAAAATAGAGTTCAGAGCTCAAAAGCGGACTCATAGCCAGCAGTACCATGAACCCCAACTGATGACGTGTCATTGGCGTTTAGACAGACGTTCATTCAGTTCTTAAATGAAAACTCATATTCTAGTTTCATCCGCAGACTGAAGGAAAACAGGAAGTCAGAGCTCTTTTGAAGCTGACTTGACCCAAAAACGTAGCTCTTCCTGATTGGGCATGTGGAGCCAGGAGAGACATGAGAGTGACATCAGAGGATTCAGAGGGAGAGGTCAAGTGTTAGATCATGTCAGAAAGGATAAAAATTTTAGTTTAAGAGGCCAGCATTTATGATGAACTGATTAAAACTGTCTTAACATTTTAACAAACACTTTTTGACCTGTCATTTTGATTAAAACAACGTCATTACAGCATCACACTTGAAACCTTACTGATGATATAACAAAACCAGAGATTGTTATCTGATTATTAATTAGGACAACAAATAGAAGTATCTTGCTGAAGTGATTATTGTCCTGGATTCAAAACTGAGATTACAGTATCACTGTGTCTGCACTGCAGTTTCAGAGGAAAAAATGCATCATGATCAGCATTTTGAAATAACATTGGATATTCAGATTGAATTAACAGTTTGAATTAAACAGTCTTTGACTATCAGACATTGAATTCAAATAATGTTCACATAACACAAGGTTGTTCATTTGATATAATTTAATTAACACAAAGTAAAAGAATAAGAGTCTCTTGTGACTTATTTGTGTTTTGGTTCAAACTAATAAAATAAAGTCAGTGTTCTGTGTTTCACTGAGTGAAAAATGTATCAGAGACAACGAAGGCCTGTATCACTACATGAGTAAACCTGTACGCAGTCAGTTAGAACACATGCACAAACAGATGTGCCGTATTTATGGAGTTGTTGCTGTGGATAAATTTGTCACAGCAAAAACTCAACAAAGAAAGCACTACACATACACTTATGCATCCTAAAGTGGGAAATGGAAAGCAAAACAAAAAAAAAGAACTGCAAGAAACTGCTGATGCTCGTTTGAAATAGATACCGTACTTTTCGGTGTTTAACACGCTTCTGTGTATAACCCACTTTGTCCAATTATTGTCAATAAATTGGAAAAATCCATAAATAACACACTTCGCCCTATAAGACGCATCTACATCTATTATGCGTCACCGCTACGCGACGCATCAGCGCCTCATTTGCCCTGCTGAAAATGGCGGCCACAGAAGCGAGCCAGCATGGAAGGACTTTACAAGATAACACGGTAAAAACTATTGTTTCTTTGCTGAGAAAAAAAATATTTCTTAGCTGACATTATAGCACAAGGGTTCCTGAGCTTAACCTTTCCTTAATCAATTCACGAAATGGTCAAATCTGCTGAATTTAAATTGTTTCGGTTTGACGTCTTCCAAATGGTCACGTGCGCTACTATAAAATAAATTGTAAAAAATTGAATTTTATCTCATTGCCTTATACAGGTCAACAGTTTGTAAATTAAACCCCATGTAATTATTTTCTGTAAGCAGAAAAAATATCCACCGAGTGGTTTATGATTTATAACAATATAAACGGAAATAAAACCGAAGCTATGAGACGATTCCGTCTCTAAAAAAACTAATAAAAATTTGAATTTTATCTCAAATGTCTTATACAGGGCAATAGTTTGTACATTAAACCTCATATAATTACACTCTGTAAGCCTAAAAAATATCTGTCGAGTGGTTTAAGAGCTGTTTATCTAAACAGTGGGTATCTGTTTGCGGTAGCTATACCGCTAACAACAAAGCTAAAAGAGCGATTTTTTTTTTAGCTCTAAATATCTTCTGCAGCTAACAGTTTGTAAATGACCACCAAATAATTGCGCTCTGTAAGTTTCAAGAAAATCCGCGGTGTGGTTTATGAGTTATCTTGCTAAAAAAAAAAAGCTAACAACACAGCTAACAGTGGTTAGCTCCAGAGCAGGGGGCCAGGCAGCGACAGAGTCAGTCCGACCAGAGGAGGCTTTTTTCGGACACATGAGCTAGAAACGGTCGGTGTGCTCCTCTGGAAGTGTCCCCCTAGCGGACAAAAGTGGTACTGCACCATTTTTGGCCAAAAATGAAAAACGGCGATACCAGAGCCAAAAATGGGTCTAAAAATATGGGGAAAAAATCCATAAATAAGACGCTTCGTCGTATAATCTGCAGGACATTCATATGAGTAAAAAAACTGTGTGTTATATGCCGAAAAGTACGGTACACTGGAAAAAGTCAGTGGAGCTCAAATATGACCTGATGCAGGTCAGTTGGTGCAGCGGGTCTACATTTTTAAAGTATAACCTATAGTAATCAGGTCTTGTGATCTGAATCTGAGTACAGGCAGAGCAACAAAGATGAAATTAAAGAAATGTGACACCCACAGGGAAAGAAAAAATAATGTGCTCATACAATCTTGTACTAGTGGTGGAACTCGAGATTGACCTGGAATAAATTGCAAAGCTGCAGTTTTACTTTTCATCAAATTATTTCGGAATACCAGGAAATGATTGAACAGTAATGGTACTTCAAGTAGGAGCCAGATGGAGCGCAGTTTAGTAATTGCTGTAGCTTTTTTGCATTTCTCTCTCATATGGAGATGAATAGACCCCATCAGTCAAAAAGTAAGTCAGAACTCGCTCAAAGCCCGTTGTATTTTCACCACTGATTGATTTTCAGTGTAAACTTAAATGGCCAAATACTGTTTTGTCCCACCAGAGCACTTCTTGTTTGTGCTTGTGTTTATTTTTGCAAGCATTATAAATGTGGTCCCTGACAGCTCAGAGAACAAAATGTTTGCAGCATCACTTTGTAACCTGCTGAGAAATTTAAGCGACATGTTGACCCAGTTGGCCACCACCATTCATCAAACGTAGGTATCTTTGGGTTTGGTCGAATAATGAAAATGCAGGACAAAAATCTATTTTCAACATTAGGCTGACATAGAATAAACAGAAAAGCATAAGATTGATGTTAGAAGAGTTCCAGACCAAATTTAATCCCTTGAAAAGTTTTCACACCCCTTGAACTTTTCCATATTTTGACACACTACAACCACAAGCATGAAAGTATTGTACTGGTATTTTATGTGACAAACAAACTCAACGTAACATGTAAATGTGAAGTGAAAGGAACATGACACCATCAAAAAAGGCGTTCAATACAGGATCAACTGGCCACAAATAAAGTCCAGTTGATCCTGTATTGAACGCCTTTTTTGATTTCATCATGTCCTGGACGACTGAGAATCTTCACCAACATGACACCATCCATCCATCCATTTTCGTCCGCTTATCCGGGGTCGGGTCGCGGGGGTAGCAGCCTAAGTAGGGAGGCCCAGACTTCCCTCTCCCCAGCCACTTGGAGCAGCTCCTCTGGGGGAATCCCAAGGCGTTCCCAGGCCAGCCGAGAAACATAGTCCCTCCAGCGTGTCCTGGGTCTTCCTCTGGGTCTCCTCCCGGTGGGACATGCCCGGAACACCTCACCAGGGAGGCGTCCAGGAGGCATCCTAACCAGATGCCCGAGCCACCTCAACTGGCTCCTCTCGATGTGGAGAAGCAGCGGCTCTACTCCGAGTCCCTCCCGGATGACTGAGCTTCTCACCCTATCTCTAAGGGAGAGTCCAGACACCCTGCGGAGAAAACTCATTTCAGCCGCTTGTATCCGAGATCTTGTTCTTTCGGTCATAACCCAGAGCTCATGACCATAGATGAGGGTGGGAACGTAGATCGATCGGTAAATTGAGAGCTTTGCCTTTTGACTCAGCTCTCTCTTCACCACGACAGACCGGTACAGCGCCCGCTTCACTGCGGACGCTGCACCTATCCGCCTATCGATCTCACGCTCCAGTTTTCCCTCATTTGTGAACAAGACCCCGAGATACTTAAACTCCTCCACTTGGGGCAGGACCTCCTCCCCGACCCGGAGAGGGCATGCTACCCTTTTCCGGCTCAAGACCATGGCCTCGGATTTGGAGGAACTGATCCTCATCCCGGCCGCATCACACTCGGCTGCAAACCGCTCCAGTGAAAGTTGTAGATCACGATCATGGAACATGACACCTGGTTTTCAAAACAAAATTACTGTCTGGAGACTGCCATGCATATTCAGCCACTTTTCCTGTGATAACCCCTTCAAACGCTTGCCTTCAAATGTCACCAAATCAGTAAATAGCTCATTTGTATAGGTGTATTTCTAAAGATATACCCTCTGTGAAGGTCTCAGAGGATTGTTACAGAACATTAGCATCATAAAGATCAAGGAGCACACTGGACAGCTGAAGCATAAAGGTCTGGAGATGTTTAAAGCAAGGTTAAAAAAATTAAATGAAATAAATGCCCTAAGCTTTAAACATCTCCTGGAGCTCTTTTCAAGCCATCTTCTGAAAATGAAAAGAGTAATATGAGTACCCTGATGCATGCTCAATAATCCAGGTAGAAAAATCTAAAAAAAAGCTAAGTCTGGTCCTCTGGACTGAGCTGAATACAGCATCTCAGACTGAGGAAGTCTTTCGGACGAAAGACGAAACGTTTCTACTTTTTTTTTGTCTTTGTTTTTTGAATGTCCAGAGGACCAGACTTAGCTTTGTTTAGAGTAATATGAGTAGTAACCAAGAAGCAAGCTCATGGCAACTCTGGAGAAGCTGGACATATCCACAGCTCAAGTGGGACAATATGTCTGCAGGACAAATACAAGTGGTGCACTCCACAAATTTGGTCTTTAAAGGGATTGTGACATGATTTTTTTACTATTCATAAAATTGCTCAAAATATATATATTTTATCATTTAAATATGTTTGTTTTTGCAAACAAAATGATAAATCACTTTAATTTTGCTTTAAAAGTAATTTTGAACTTCAAGCCGTGTTTAATCATGGGAAATCCCATTACACGCGAACGCACCATATGTGATGTCACACTGGGCAGAGCTCTGGGCTTGTCACAGTGCGCAGGTATGAGCAGCTCGACATGAAGGAAGTCTGAAACAGCATCGGACCTAAATTAGATCCTGTTGTTTCTTGTTCCATCACCCAAACAATTTTCTGCTTCCCAAAATGAAGACAAATAGCTCAAATCTTCACATAGATTGCTAAATTCGTCCAGTTTTCAATTGTCCGCTATTAAAGACACCACAGCCCTCTGCCCAGTGTGACATCACATATGGTGCGTTCGAGTGTAATCGGATTTCCCATGATTAAACACGGCTTGAAGTTCAAAATCACTTTTAAAGCAAAATTAAAGTGATTTATCATTTTGTTTGCAAAAACAAACATATTTAAATGATAAAATATATATATTTTGAGTAATTTTATGAATAGTATAACAATCATGTCACAATCCCTTTAAAGTGTCACTAAACGGCCTCTGGATCTTTAACTCCTCCCCCGAAGCAGATTCAAATTCTCCCTCAAAATGGGAGTGTCGAGAGACAAGGAGGGGAGGAGGTGGGGTGTTGGCTACGTTCACGCCTCCTCCAGCAACAACCTAAAAAACTCTAGCCAACAACATGAACCAAGCAACAACAAATAATAAACATGTACAGTAGATGTATTTATCTATCTATTCCACCCGACCTATCCAAAACAAAAGGCTTAAAAAAAATGAAAATAATACCACAAAGTTCTCTGTGACCAGGAAGTGAACCCAGGTCTCCCACATCACAACCCAGCTGTATTACCACTGACCCAACTCAGCATCCATGCATTGCTCCTCTATCGCACACTATTAAAACAAATACAACCAGATAGTTTCAATGAAGTGGAAAATATTCTTAAAATAAATAAGTTAAAATACACAAATAACTAGTGCCATTCCGAAAACTATAATATGCTTTGTTGCAGAGCTTTTCAGGAGTGAAATGTACCACTCCCATATAAGGTATGCACTGGAGGGAGGACCGTGTCATCTACGCAGGGGATTGGCTCTGCTCGAACCAAGTTTGTGACGAAAGCTTGCGAAAACACGTAACTTTGCGAATCCTAGACCAACAAGAAAATTAAGGTGCAATAACCTCTGTTCACCCCATAGGGCTACCGACCGTAAACACGTTTTTAGACCAAATATTGCCGATTTAAACAAACACGAACAATTACATGAAAATTAACACAGACATAGTGCTATGAAACCTTTTAAACACATTCTAGGGAGTTGATCAGCTAAAAAAAGTTACATTTGCATTTAGTTCCTCTTTAAGAGTGAAGAAAGAAAGCCATTGTTAACAGAAAACCATAAAGATAACAAGAAAGTCCCTGGAGAAGCTTTGACGGGGACTGCCACATTGCGGCCATTTTCATGTTTTGATTTGACACTACTATGTGTTTTTGTTTGCTCTCGGCTACCAATATTCCAAATTTCAGCTCAATATGGCAAAAAAACAATCAGTTAGCCTATAGTCATTTTTTTAAAGTTATGGTGGCCATCTTGGTTTTTTATTTGGATTGAATATGTGATGGGGAACGTTCTCAGCTACCACTACACCAAATTTCAGCATACCGGTAATATCCCTAAAAATAGCTGATTTATATTATTCTTCCTTTTTAGCTCAGGTGGCCATCTTGGATTTTTTATTTGGTTAGGAATTTTTAATTCAATTCAAAAATACTTTATTAATCCCAAATGGAAATTAAATACTGTTGTAGCTCATCATCCTCGTTTCATTAAGAGACATTGTAGATGCTGATGGTTGTAGGCAGGAAGGATCTCTTGTAAAGGTCCGTCCCACAGCGGATCCGAAGAAATTGACTACAGATGACGTCCGATCTATCCACCCAGACTTGGCTGATCTCTTGGTTCCTCCGGGTTGCAGGACCGCCCGAATGCCGGGCAGAACTACTCCCAGATTGATGGCCACTCCTCCCAGCCTGTTGAGCTACTCGCTACAGACAGCTGACTGCAGGTAGCGGGGGATGATCCCTTCCTTGTGCTGTCAAGAGCTGCATTTCCTGCCATTTCCAGGATCTCAGTGGTCAGGCACTCGAGCACAGCCGGCAGGGAGACAGGAATGCATCTAGGGCTGGGTATTTTTCTTTAAAAATCGGTACCGGTAAAAATTAGCACTTTGAGATCTGTTTGATGTAAAGTGCGTTATAAATAAAAGTTATTATTATTATTACCGGTACCGGTGTCAGTACCTTCACACCGGTGTTTTTGGTACCAATTTTTGTAATTAATATTAATTCTAACAAGAAGAAAGTTACGTTATACATTGCAGTACAAATCTTGTTTTATTTTTAAACTTTGGTATTTTTCCATTCCAAGCAGTTTTCTAACGTAAAAAAAAATAATTTCCAGTTCAAAAGAACAGTTGCAATCCAGTGGCATGTCAGTGTCTAATGCTCACTGCTATATACTGAGGACCTTTTTACTTAGCAGTTTTTCTTCAGAAAAGTCAACATGTCTGCTTTCTCTGGACACAAACAAGCCTGCTCCTGGCTGATGGTGTCTCCAGGAGTAGAAAATGTTTACTCTGAGGGTGTGGATGATGCTTGTTGCACAAACACAGATACCTGCTGTCAGATTGATAGCATTAGCATAGTGTCCCTCACATTCCACCACGAGGTCACTGGATTCACTGAGGTTAGGTTTGATGGCAGACTTCTGTACCTCTCTATCTCTTCCTGAATCTTCTCTGGGGTTCTCTGGGGTTTAGGGCTCTTATCATCTCCCTAACTGACATTAGAACACAAAACATCAACAATAACATGGTTGTGTTATTATTGCTCAAAAAACATTATCCAGGCTAAGAAATATAAACTTAACTGGTAAACAATATCCTTTACAGCTTACTTACCTCTACCATGCAGCCTCCACTGTAAACTTACCAGCTGAAATCCCAGACACAACTCCATCCTCAGAGTTCTTTGATGAAGAGGAGTCCAGTCGTGGAGATAAAGAATCAGGCTGCTCATGCTCTAACACTCACAGGCTGAAGGCTCTCCCATAACTCTGCGTACTGCCGTACGCCTGTCCGTGCGCACGTACTGTGCGCCGCGCGTTCGCTCCCACAGCTCTGCGTTCGTTCTCACGTTCATTCTCGCTGCAGCCACAGCGCAGAGCGTTCGCTGATTGGTCATTTGCTGACATGCCTACTGAATTGATTGACAGTTCACGGGGAGAGAAAAAAAAGGAAAAAGGAGCCGGCAGCTTCAGCGCAGCAGTTTTCTGTGTTTATATCTTCTTAAAAAGTTCTAAAAAAAAAACACAGGGAGTGTTGGTCTTGCAGCCCACAGCCCTCCAGGAAATCTGCAAAAACCTCGCGCAGCCAGGTAGGACCCGAGTTTAAATTCGCTCGTGACAAATTTAATTTCCTCATTTTCAGAGTGAGCAGAGGAAGCGATCACTTGATACATTGATTGTATTGTACTTGATATTTAATACATTTGTGTCAAATACAAAACAGTCCGGCGCCGGGCAGACAACGCGCCTCGCGTACGCGGTCGTAAAATTTGAGCTTTGCGCGTACATGGTACGCTTGTGCCTCTGCGTACGGACGGCGCACGGACGGCGTAGTGCGGCGTACGGCCGAACGCAGAGCTCTGAAAGGGCCTTGACTTTAACAGTGAGAGGTGGGGGGGAGGCTGCAATCCCCCTTGAAGACAAACACGGAGCAATTTTCCGCTTGTAAATTGAAGCCGTTCAACGCCACATGCGCTACACACGTGAACCCCGTCTGTAGGTGTAACCAGCCCATCATATGTCTGTGTTTTTTCTGCCTGCGTGCTGAAACCATGTGTCACGTTACAGCCAATACCAAAACTTGACACCGAAAGAAGAGTGACATTTCAATCCATCCTCTTCTGGCAACTGGTAGAGACAGTCGCTTCTTCTCTCGCTCCCTTCCTCCCCGACCTCCCCCCCCCCGCGGCTTCTTGTCTTGTCTGCAGCTCCTCAGAAAGCACCTTGAACGCAGATTAAGATGAATTGGGTTGTATGGGCAAATCAATTCTACGGACAAGATTTCAACAAAAGGCAAGGCACCGGGGAGCCGGCCCATCCTCGCAGACTGACGGGAAGATACGCCATGGATTCCTGGCGATGGAATGGTGAGCGTCTTGCTCCCTGTGCTCTGTGGGAACTTGAACAATCTGGATTAAATTGGATTTATGATGGCAGCGCTTTGCTTTTTGGCATTTGTGGAGCACTGGCTTATCGGTAAATGAGGGAGACTCAGCAGGACTTAATGCTGAAGCACCCGTAGTCTGATCTGCGCCGTGACCTCGACAAATCAGCTGTTTATGAGCTTATCTGGAAGGTGAACTGATCACCCCCGGGTTGGGACTCTGGACGTTGTAATGGTCAACATCTGAGGGTCATCTGAGGGCCATAGCTTGGATCAGTGGAAAAATCCTGAATTGGATCATCATTTTGGATCATATTGGATTATATTTGGATCAGAGTTGCCCAAGCAGGACTCAAGGTTGCAGAAAATTACACTGCATGTCTGAAGTGAAAATATTTGTCACCCTTATCTGACTCCCCCTAAACAAACAGCCTTGGAAGGCTGGATTTCAAATTTCTCCTGAGACGTGTTTACTGAGGACACCAGCTGCTATCTATCGCTACCCCCGCCCTGGATAACTTTTCTGTGAGCGTTATCAGAGGCCGGCTGGTCACATCTCAGAACTGTTGCTATCTGGAATGGCTCATGGACAGATATCTCACTGCCTCCACCTCAAAATGCATTAATGTGAGTTGTCATAACTGTTGGCTTGCTGGTAGAGTTTTTTTGACTGTATCATAGAGTGTCCTGTAAGACAAAATGTGATAGAATCTTTTTTGAATACCACTGTTTACCTTATTGTAACCTTCCTTTTTTCCATATCTGTTTGTGGCAGTGCGGATTAATTTCTGCTGCGGCTGCGTGTACACGTCCCCCTCTCAAGGACGGTGTGTGCGTCAATTGCAATGTTTTGTGCTTCGGTGCAATGACGATGCCAATAAAGATATATTCTATTCTATACACCAACCGACGCAGTTCGGTCCGTGCCATAAAAGCACCTCAGTTTGGTATACAGCCCTAAATGCATCTATGGCACCTCCTTTTCAACTCGTTTCAGATTTGGGGCTGTAACTGAGATATTATTTGAGCTTTTGAGATGTTAATCAGCTGCTCCTGGTTGTAAAAATAAATAACTAAATAAAATAAAAAAAATAAAACCTTGTTGTCATGGTAATATGGTAATGCATCATAACAAATGTCCAAAACTAATATTTTAAGTAAAACTCCTTCCAGCTGCATAATATCTGATACCGGCGGGGTTCTGTTCTATCAGAAACTTAACAAGACTTCGGCGGCTGTTTCGAGCATGTCAAAGTCAGTGTGAAAGTTTGATCCGTGCCGTGACCTCACTAAATCAGCTGTTTTACAAATTTAACTGTAAGGTGGAAGCGATTTATGAGAATCGCAGGCCACCAGCGGCTTCTGGGACTTGTCAGCGTGGTGGGTTCGACCTTGAGGGGGACTAATAGCATGGATCAGTGGAATAGATTCCCACAATCAGGCCATTTTGGAACCGGATCATCCAGATGGACTCTAAAGGCTCACCCATAGCTCTGTGTATGTCCATACGCAGCTGTACACACGTACTACGCAGAGGTACAAGCGTATCCCCACAGGGCATGTACGCGCAAAGCTCAAATTTTACGACCGCATACGCAAAAGCGTTGTCGCACAATAAACTGCCCAGCACCGGACTGTTTTGTATGTGACACAAATGTATTAAATTCCCCCTTCTTCATCCCTGATCTGGCCTTTTCTTTTGTTTTTTTGCCAAAAGGCAAGTGATCGCTTCCTCCTCCGTTGACTCCATGACTGAAATGATGAGAAATTAATGAATTTGTCACGAGCGAATTAAACTCAGGTCCAACGTGGCTGCGGGAGGTTCTGGAGATTTCCTGGTGTGCTGGTCTGATGTGTGGGCTGCAAGACCAGCACTCCCTGTTTTTTTATTTATTTATTAGAACTTTTTATTAACATATAAACACAGAACACCGCTGCAGCTGCCAGCCCCCGTCTTTTTCCTCCGACCTGTCAATCAATGCAGTAGGTGTGTCAGCAAATGACCAATCAGCTACCTCAATTTGTCCCGTAGGAAAACGCTCTGCGCTGCTCAACTGAAGTCAATAATTTGGTGCGAAAACGCGAGAATGTATGCGAGAAAGTACACTGGGGTGTGGGGCTGAACTGTCTGCGTATAGCACGCGTGTACGGACATGCATATGGACGTACGCAGAGCTATACTGGAGCCTTAAGGCTGAAGGGGGAAAAAATCTGTCTGCCAGAAGAAAATCAACAATCAAGCTTATCTGAATCTGACTCCCCGCCAGCCTTGGAAATGGGATGACTATCAAATTTCACCTGGGTCATGAGTAGCAGAGGAAAGCAGCTGAATCTATTGCACCCCCCTCCCCCGAGAACTTTTTGTGCAAGCTTATCAGATCTGCTGGCTGAAAAACATTATCAGAACTGTGGCTGATCTGAAAAGGCTCATGGACTAATCTCACCACCTCGACCTCAAATGCATATGTAATCTGTTTTAATTGTGCTTACTGGTAGAGTTTTTTTATGTCTCAAATTGTGTCCTAATAGACAAGATGTGAAAAATCTTTTTTGTAATACCACTATCTACCCTCATGGTGCTTTCCCCTTTTCATATCTAAGATTATTATTCTGATAAGAAATAAGATGGCCGCGCTGATAATCATCTGCGTACACTTAGTCCTTCTTCCAGACGACTGTGCGTACATATTCCCGTTGTACCTTGGTGCAATGTCAATAAAGATATTCTGATTCAAAGGAAACGATCATCCAAAAAAAGTGAGTTACATCAAGAAAAAGAGGAATTCAAGTTTCCAAAAGCAAAATCTCAGAATGAATGTAACAGAGCTGCTCCAACATGCAACCACCCCGAGAGGTGCAATTCAACAACTCATTCTCAGCTATGACCAAACCAAATTTCAGCTCAATATCAAAGAATGACTGTTAAAGTCAGTTATGTTTTTTTCTGGGGTAGCTGTGGCAGCCATCTTTAACTAAAATGGCTCCAAAAGTTAATCAGTGTTTTGTTTAGAGACCTCTTCACTCTAGGTCATGTGACCTCACTGTAGCAACTAGGGGATGTTAAGAGTTCTGTCAATGTTTTTCAATGGGAAAAATTGCGATTTTGTTTGCAAATTACATTGTGTAACGTTTACGTTGGTAACTCAAAACAGCAAAAAAATATTGGTTTGCCAGTCGTTTTGATGTAAGATTTGTGGGGGTGCACATTGTGGTATGGACCGCATTAAAGTTGAAGGAAGAGCAAGACCTTTTTCAGGTGGATAATAATAGGGTGCTGCCTTTCAAGGCAGTCCTCAATGAATAATTTCATAGTCTTTAAAATGCAACATAATTTTACCTAAAAAGCAGACTCTGAATTTCTGCTGAACTTGACTGGTTTGATGATATTCAATGCTAGTTAAGACAGAAGTCACGTCTTGTAAGGCTGCAGATCTTGATTAAACATCCGAACGCACATTAGCGTTTCTAATTTGGTGTGATTAAACAGTGCAACTTTAATTTTTGCAGAAAATATTTCCAAGTAACACCTGTGCAATTACTGTGACAGACACCCAGGAAGACTAGCAAAAATGGTATTTATCCCTATGCAGCTTCACAGATGTAGGACAAGGACACGGGATGTAGGACATTCAAAGCCTGATTCAACATGCTGAACAATGCAGAAAGTAAGACACAGAGCTTATAACACAAAATGCACAAATTAGAGTTAAAATTAAAATACAAGATGGTAAGGTCATGGTACCAGATGTAGCATACATCCTGACAAAGTAGTTTTACATTAAAATGAAGTGACCTACAAGAGCTATGCTTAACAGACTGTTATTAAAGGAGACCTCCTGGAAAGCATCACACACAGATTTGTGTCAGACTTTTGTTGTTTTTAGCCACTTTTCTGTTAATATATGGATTATTGTGTTTTTTATGAGCAGCACCCGTGTGTGGAGTAATTACATTTTCCTCTCACATTGTTATCTACGCTAGAAGGCAAAATCAACCTCCGCTATTACCTGCAAGTATGTGGGGATTTCGGTACGATATTGTGTCTTGAAGATTAACTTTTCTTCTCCGGGTGTTTGAATATGAGAGGTAAAGCTGAGCTTATTGATATGGGAGTTAGAGCTGGAGTATTTATGGCTTGACTGTATGCATTCACCTATGTTTTCACTTCGTCCTGTCTTCTTGGGTGATTTAGTGAGGTGTTGCAGAAACAGAATGTGGATTTGTGTCATAGTCTCAAACGTGCTCATGCAGATGTCATTATTTCTGGCTCTTGCATGCAAATCTAGGCAAAAGGACGATGCACACAAAATATGAATAATGCCTTATGATTGATACATAACTTGTGTGTATGCCCTTGTTGTCTCTTTCAGGGATTGTTATCCCAGCACATACAATACACACATCCATGCATCTGCACACCTTTTTAGAAAACTTTTGTGGACGGAATGAAAGCAATACAGTAATGTGGAGTCATGGAGCTGAACATTTGCAGGGAGAACAAAATAACGTGCGAGTTTTCTGCGTCTGCACTTTTTAATTTATTTATTTTCTGGTGTGCACATTTGCACATCTCTGTATGGATTTGTGTGCGTGCATCAGTATGACAGCCTTCAGAGCGACACTTCTTGGCCAGCTGTTTCTCCCCCATCTGAGATCCTCAGTGCGGATTATAAAACCAATCAGCAGTCTGTGATTGCTGCAGCCAGCCTGTGATTGGATCGCAACCCCAACTGCTGCCATCAGATCTGCAAAGAGAAAGACTGAGGGATGAGAAGAATAAGACGCAGAGAAAGAAAGAGATGAGAGGGGAGATAAATAAAGACAGGCCTCGTGGGGAAGGTAGCTGATGGTGGATGAAAAAAAAGAGAGGCTATAGTAAAATGAATATAAGTGATATTGCATATTTTTCATGCGCCCTCCACCTCACCCTCAAATATTCATTTAAAGTGTTCCCTGGATTAATCACCCCTTTAAAATCTTGAAATCTCCTTTTGGTTTACCCTAAATATATTTTGTCCAAATAAAACCTGTCTTTTGGAGAGAGATCTATTTGTTTATATGTAGTTTATAACAGCACTTATGACAGGTTATTGTGACCTGGGTACATTTGCATCAGCATTAAGAGGAGAAGTGATTAATTTGTGTAATCAGCGAGCCATCTTGCATGAAAGTATTACTTTTCAAGAGACTGAACACCCTGATTGGGTATCGATAGATGTGCTGGATTTTACCCACTGCAACACAAAGGCTGAGTTACTCAAAGATTTCACATAGTCTGGGTAAATAAGCAGTACGTGCAAGAGTGTGAGAAAGGTGTTTACCAGACATTTAAGTATTCTATTAAGACCAATGAAATTAAATCAAAGGCCTAACATTCCATGGAGGAATGAATGTCACCCATCAGAGTTTTAAATTAAGGTCATCTTGTGTAGAGAAGTGAAGGAGTGGCCGCCAATTTGGTCAAGCCTTGAAAAAGACATCAGTATCAGA
>JBBPBX010008452.1:0-20291 GCA_038048925.1 Garcialebias charrua | reverse complement strand
TTGGTCAATGCAAGGCATTGTAGGAAGGTGCTATACAAATAAAGTTTATTATTATTATTATTATTATTACCTCTTGACTTCTGGCCTGGTCCCTCATTGATCTAGTTGCCATCCTCACTTCAAAGTCTCCCAACAGCTCGTCCAGCGCTGACATTTTCTTCTTTTTACAAGGTGGTTCATCATCTGAAATAGAAAACATGCACCATATATTACTGGCTATGTTTGCCATGAAGTTTTTTTTTTTACTGACTTTACCATTTTATGTAAAAATCTTCATCTGATGTTCAGAATTTATTTATGTAGGGACTCGTGTACATGTGTAAAAGATATATCATTATCATCATGATGATTATTTAACTCTTTCTGTGCATGCAGATTCTCTCATTATAGTGAATGTGTTTTATGCTGATACAATGACTGCAGCACAAGTTTAAGACAAAGTCAGCTCATTCTTGATCACAAGTTATAAAACACAAACCTGTATGCTCATCTTGGGTCTGGGGTGTATCATTGCAGACATCCAGATCTCCATTTGCAGGTTCAGTCTGCACTGGACCTCTCTGAACTGAATCCCCCGTTACCTAGAAATAAAACATGACATTACATTTAGTGTACAGTATGGTTAAATGCAGTGTAAACAATCAAAAAACAGTAGGCAGAATAAATCTAGTGACAGCAACAAAACACAGCAGACTGTAACTGAATGCACTGTAAGATGTATTTTGACAGTGTGTTGGGGGATTTACCTTGTGATGCAGGGATGTTGTTTCTGCTGATAGGCTTGTGAATGTCCTCTCTGCATCATGGCTACTGTTGTAGCTTTATGCTTCTTATTAATCTTGTATGGCTGTGGGTCATAGTCATGCAGCTTATATTATAGGTGAAGGCTGAGACAACGCAGTTCGGGTCCAACAACGTGTTTATTCTTCTGTGTAACAACAAGACTGTTCACCCATTCTGTGGGCTCATTGACAGGAGTTATCACTGCTACTGAGGAAGGGCAGGGACTTAAAACGGGGGTCCAGAGCTACTGCAGTGTGGAAGAGATCTTCAAGGCCTGTATAGCTCGTGAACTATCACTGAGTTGCCCGTAACATTTAGTGATAATGTTACCCGTCGCTTTGTGTGTGGCTTTGTGTGTGGCAGCTGCACGCTCTTGCTCGATGTTGTGAGGCTTGAAAAGTTGTTGGCCGAGGTTTGTTGTGCTACCAGTTTACTTCGGAGGTGCGCTACATAGCTTACAAATAGCGTGGCTTTTGTCGAGTTTTCCGTCCTTCTAGTAAAACCCGAAAACGTTCCACACTTTAGATTTTTGTCTGGCTGATGTGTTGAAAATCTTTCGCGGTGACTCGCTAGCGCGCGGCTACTATTTACATCCATGCTCGTCCGTGAGCTATGGCGCATGCGTGAGAATAGCTTCGCTCTCGCGTTGTTTTAGAAACGCATTGTAAACCCAGCAAGTCTCGCGATAACCGGTCCGTGTCTTTTCAACCGGTTCATCTCTGAATTTGTGGCTGGTTGCTGTCGGTTTACGTGGCTGCTACCGATGCAACCACATCGCTAGCTTGTCAAACCGGATATCCGGTCGAATCGGTTAATCTATAACAAGCCTAATATATATATATATATATATATATATATATATATATATATATATATATATATATATATATATATTAGTGCATTAACAGAGTACCCGAGTTTTCGACAGCTCGAGTGCTTTGACTTCTATCGAGGCTTTTTTGTCCACCTCGGGTACCCGTAGTGACGTCACATTTCACATTTCACAGCGCGCGGGGCAGCTTTTAGCTTTTAGTAGACGCTACAAAATGGATTCCTGTGTGCGCACGGATGTTAATGGAGCAGGCCGTCTTGTCAAAAAGGTAAAACAGTTTATAATTTTATAAAATGCGCTACTTCGTGTTGACTTTCTTTGTAGTAGATTGTGACAGCAGAGGGCAGTGTTGCAATGCAGGTCCCATATTATAACACGGCCGAAACGGCTTCCTGTCTCTCGTTTCACAAACAAAAAAAAACAAATATTCATCTCTCTAGAGCTACCAAAAACCTATAAACACAATCTCTAAAAGTAAACCTAAATTGCACAGCTGCAGGCGGTGGTACGGTGTGGCTGTGGCCCCATTTGTTTTTAAGTTTCGGTTTTCAGCGCATTACTTTCACTTTTAAAATTAATAATATAACTAATAGTTTTGTTTTTCCTGTGACTTATCTGCAGTATGATAAATGATAGGAGCATAATAAATGCTCCCAATGCTTTGTTGGTCTTTTTTTTCTTTTTGTAAAGACGTTTTTAGGCATTTATATTTATTTATTTATTTTGCATCGTAAGACACTGTGACGTCATCGGCTACTCGAGCGTCGTTCGAGTTTTTTTATGTTAATGTCGAGGTTAAAAATTATGTACTCGTTCAACCCCTAATATATATACATATATATATATATATATATATATATATATATATATATACATATATATATATATATATACATATATATATATATATATATACATATATATATACATATATATATATATATATACATATACATATATATATACAT
This sequence comes from Garcialebias charrua, assembly GCA_038048925.1. Classification (NCBI taxonomy): domain Eukaryota; kingdom Metazoa; phylum Chordata; class Actinopteri; order Cyprinodontiformes; family Rivulidae; genus Garcialebias; species Garcialebias charrua. The sequence continues at coordinate 17,708 of JBBPBX010008452.1, read as the reverse complement.
ATATATAAATAAGAAACCAGCCAGCTGACTGAACTTTGTTGGGCAGAGAGGAGCAATTTTATCTGTGCAGCGATAGAGCCAGGGGGTGGCCAATGGTGTCCTTGGCCACCATATATTAATCTTCACCCACACCAATCAATTGAGGAATATGTTTTTAAGCAATATAAAAACCACAAAGCAGAATTCCCTCTAATGATCAGGATGGCTGGTTTGCAGTGCTGGGCAGCGCTAATCCAAAAATTAGTTCCGCTATTTCTAAAGCACTTATTGATTTATTTAGGTCCGCAATTTCAAAAGCACTTATGTATTAGCAATGCTAGCGGACGCTAATGCTAACACGCTAACCGCCATTTTGAAGAGGGCAAATGCGAAATACTTTTTTTAATCCAGCAGATTTGACCATTTGAACCGGTTAAGCTCAGAAAAACCTTGTGCTATAAAGTCAGCTAAGAAATATATTTTTTCTCAGCAAAGAAATAATTGTTTTTACCGTGTTTTCATGGAAAGTCCTTATCTTCTGTGGCCGTCGCGGCCGCCATTTTGAAGAGGGCAAATGGCAAAATACTTTTTAAAATCCAGACGCGTCGCGTAGGCCGCTGAGAAACATCCATAAGTTCACCCTCCATGTTAAAAACTCTTCGTCTGACTCTTCGAAAACAAGCAATAAGGCTGCAGAGTAACACACTGGCTGCTAACTGAGAGCGCTCGCTCTAGCAAAGAGACTGAGGGGACGCTTTTTTGTCACGGACCACATCCGGCGCTGACAGGATATGGTCTGTTAGCAGTCGTCCGGGCCTGTAAATACGTTTTTTCGTTTTTACTGATAGATAATTAGTTATTAACGGTACTGCATTTTAAATAAAAATAGCGCAAATCCGCTTATGAATTATAAAAGTTAGTCAAACCGCTGTAACGCTGATAAATTGTTTAGGTACGCTATAAGCGGATTAGCGCATTAGCGCTCCCTAGCGGTCTGGCGCCCACCTTTGCCGGTTTGCATGTACAAATGGCAGTGGCCATCTTGGGTTTTGACGTGGCAACCTAATTTTCAGCAGGGATCTTTCTATGCCTACATGCAAACACCAACACATGGAAGTCAGAAGCTCACAGATTTTTAAATATCCAGACGGACAGACTGTATTTCTAAATCCACTCTTCGCTCCACAGCTGGGAACAGAAAGTGTCTAATTTGAGTGTATGATCGAGATAGTGATAGGTGTAGAACAATAGTAGTTACAGACCCAGTTTGAAACCACAGAAGCCTGATCAAAATTCATCTTCTAGTGTCCCATCGTCTCACACGACATCATGCCTGGGCTGTGTTGATCCACCTTTTTGCTCAGCTGGAATTATGATGCCATGTAGGATCACTGAGAGTATAGAGAGACGGGCAGTGTTATTGGGTCCAAGGTTGGAAAGGCCTGAGAGCATGCCTTGCTGGCTAATAGTTTCTCAAATAGTAATGTTCTCTGCAGGTTGTCCAGGCAGTGTCACTGAGACACAGGGACCAGTGTTGTTCCATCACCTTGCCCTTCTATGGCTAGGTTAAAGCCATCCTCGGTAAGAATATAAATGTGCTCAACGGCAACATCACAAAGCTTTGAGACCCTCTGAAAACAGAAAAAGAAAATACAACTACAATTCAGTAAAGCTAACCATTTTACATTAAAGCTAAACTGTATTTATAATAATTATTTTGAAAACACCCAGATGAAGATTACTTAATATATCTAATCAAGCATTATATATAAATTTGCTGTAGTTGTTTAAAGTGGTGCATTATTAGCTGGTGCAAATTATGTATCCAAGCAAGTTTGTACGTGTTTAGATTTTAAAATGTTTGCCTCAGTAATTACAGCATTAGCAGGTGTTTGTTCGCTTGTTCAGTGGCAGGTTTGTTTAGTTTGCTTCCTATGGGGTTGCTTTAAACCTGGGGCATCTGTTGCACTTTGCCCTTTTTCTGCCCTTTAGTGCCCTCTTATACCAATGCCTTTGACCTGCTGCTACCACACATGTTCACAAAAAAACAAAGAGAGATACAATCAGGCTGAGTTAGTGGTGGAAAACAACAGATGTTGGGTTAAACTATGGTAATTTAAGAAAAGATCGTGTATGTTTTATCCGCTTCACAAAGCAGAAAATGTCCTAAACTGAGCATATTTAATCCAACTTTCAGGCATAAAAGTCTAGAGATGTTGTAACATAATACATAAGTTATGAGAGCAAATAAAACTATTTGAAATGGAATGATGAGCAGAGGGTCCTCAGTTACGCCTCATTTTTTTAAATTTTGCTTTCAAAAAGCCAAACTTGCATATAAACTTTCAAAGTGGTCCTGGGGAGCTGGTATCTCTGGCAGTCACTGAGGTGAGGTACACCCTGGACAGGTCGCAAGTCCATCGCCGACCTATACATCATTTAGGTATAAAAACTCTTAAATTCAAAGGGGAACCAGTGTTTGGTCAACACACCGTCATACAACTTGATAAGAACCTCATTAGTTCTTGAATCACTGTTTTCATCACTCTATCACAAAGACACATTGTATTGCCATTCCTTTAGTTGAAGCTGTGAAGCATACCAAAGATAGCACAGTTTGACAAGTAAAAGGTGTGTTTTAGCACCAACAAGGTGGTTCCCATGAAGCTATTACTGTATGTGAAAACCTGACTTATAGTTAATGATCCACTGAGGGACGATGCATCTACAGTATCAGGTTCTGTGGCTGTATTTATTTTATTTATTTCATTTTTTTATTTGGGGGTTACATTTCTTTAGGACATAACTTTCTAATATTGGTCATCTACTATGGATAGCTGTTTTACCTAATATTTCTTCTCTTGACCTCCATTTTGTTTCCATTTCTCAACATTTTATTCAAGCTAACTGTCATGGTCGAGACCTAAAAATAAAGGGAAAAAGTGTTCAAAGAAAACCATGAAAAACTCAAAAAGACAAACAAAAAAAAACATCTTGATCGCAAACATATTAAAACATTACAAGAAAGCCTTACTCAGCTGAAGCAAAAAAAGGGAGCTGGTGTGGTTTAAAACTTTTGCACAACACTGTAGATGTGCTTTTGTTGAGGTTCACAAAATGCAAAGAGCAGGTTAGACAGGGGCAAATATCACAGCTGTGCTCAGTGGGGTGACCGGTATCACGGATGGCCTTCTTTATCTGTTGCAGTATAAGTACACACCTGCTTAACGTGGCTAATATAAAAAAAGACGACCAGGAACAAAGTCAAGATCAACTCACATTTCAAGGACATGAACAAAAGGGTAGTTTGAATATCTTGGCTCACAATAAACTCCCAATGAGCTCCCTTTCATCTTGGCTTTGAGTAGTGTGCTAGCCCTTCCCATTAAGAAAAAATAAAACAAGAATAAGTGGAATTGTTTAGGCATTTGCTACACATGAGACATTTTATAGACAAACTAAATGTAAACTGATGCTTCAAACACGCTGCTGATTGTTCTGTGAATAAAAGAGTAAAAATAAAGCTAAAGGCCCAGCTTTCCTTAAATTAATGCATATGACCCACCACCTTTAATGCCAGAGGTTTAAAATGAAATTATCTTGTGCTGAGGAAGAGCTGTTATTTCTAACCTGGGCCTGGCCCAAACTGAAATTCAGGTTGGGTCAAAATAATGTGCTTGATGGTCGGGGTTGGTGTCAGGCTTTGATTGTGCCAGCAGGTCTCTCTTAAAAATGAGTTCTCATGACTCAGTGAGACTACCTGTATAAATAAAGAGTAAATGGGGAAAAAATCATAATAACTATACATGTAGTATTATAATAACTATAATAAACCGCTGACTCTTGTTAATGAACAAGAAACCTTATATCTTCCTTTCTTTGAAATATGTTTTTAAAACAATTATGTGAAAGTGATTTGCTTATAAAAGCAGTGAAAGCTTAATTTTAAAAAGTCTTTTTTTGTGTGTGTGTGTGTGTGTGTGGTGGGGGGGTGTTACAGTTTATTGGTCGGTTTCGGTTCGAGACGGAAAAAAATAATACGGACAGGCCAGGTCGGATTTTTTAGGTCTGAAGGTAACTCTATGCTGGAGATTTTTAACACTATGCACAATTGCATAAAACATTGTGAGATGTCAAGCTCAGAGTACTGTGGATTACTTGCAGCTTCGACCACATCAAATTGAACTTGACGTTTGTCAAATTAATTGAGTTACAGCCAAATTGTTTAGGCTAATATTGAATAGATACTCAATATATCCATCTTGAATCTGAGTGACACCAAAATATTTTTATTTTATTTTTTTTATGTGTAGATGTACATTTTGTGATTACTCTCTGAGCGTATACATTAAACTTCATCCTGTGGTTCATGATATATTTTGGTAACAGACACACAAACACACCCACAGACATGGACTAAAACATAATCATCCACTTTTGGTTTCAGCAGCAGGCAATATAGACATCGAATCAAAAATACCACCAAGTGTCTACTCATTAAAAAAAATTAAATGTGAAAGTTTTGCTGAAGCACAGAATCCACGTTCTCATAAAGCAAGAGAAACCTGAGCTCCCATGCTTGTGATAAATGGATGACACTCCAGGGTTCAGATGTACATGCAAATTTTTTATGGCAATAATTCCTATAATTGCTTATTTTTCTTCTCTGAGTCAAAAGTGATTTTATGAGCAGTTCATCCAGCCTATTTGACATTTTGATTCAAGGTGGAGGTTTATTTTCAGTTTGATTACATTTGAGTAGAACTTTGTGCATCCCTGTTCATTAGCAAAAACAACAACTTTCTTCTCGTATTCATGTGAACTACTACCAATAATGCAGGTTTTATTAAATAAAACAATAGCTGGCATATTTTCTGCATCGTTTCTGTCTGTACTTTTGTAGGGAATGCTCAAACTGGTGGATATACAGGGAATCCTCGACTTACAGCGCCCTCGACCTACGGCAACTCAGACTTACGAACGCACTCCGAACGAATGCCATGTGCTCTGAGTTTCGACTTACAGACGAAATCCGGACTTACGAATGGCCATGTGCTCGGCCATGTTCTTTGAGTTTCGACTTACAGACGAAATCCGGACTTACGAACGGCCATGTGCTCAGCCATGTGCTCTGAGTTTCGACTTACAGACGAAATCCGGACTTACGAACGGCCATGTGCTCAGCCATGTGCTCTGAGTTTCGAGTTACAGACGAAATCCGGACTTACGAACGGCCATGTGCTCAGCCATGTGCTCTGAGTTTCGAGTTACAGACGAAATCCGGACTTACGAACGGCCATGTGCTCGGCCATGTGCTCTGAGTTTTGAGTTACAGACGAAATCCGGACTTACGAACGACACGTGTTCTGAGCTCCGACTTACGTCTACGAACGGTCCGTAGGTCCGGAACTCGTTCGTAAGTCGAGGGCTCCCTGTAACTTCAAACATCCAAGTTGTGGGGCTGAATGATGGTTTTTCAGAAGGACTTTCATGTCTTTACTTTTATTTTGGAGGAGCTTCTGTGTTGTATGAAACAAACAGTATATCTTCAGGACGCTCCTATAGAGTCCTCCAGACATACAGTAAGTCACCTATTCACCAGTCAGCGTTAAGAATAGCCTTTCCAAAGATCGCTATTCAGCACTGTTCAGAGCAGGTGGGGAGTTTGAAGGAGTACAGATTAGCTCTTTCTACACCACAAAATGATTTATGCTGAGACTTTATCAGAATGCTTTTCCCCCCTCCCACAAAGATCATTTCCCCTGACTTCACCTCACAACGGGAACTATTTTAGGCATTGGCTCATTAATACAGAGTGATTGGATTCTTTGTTCTGGAACCCTGATGGATGTTCTCTGAAGTTTCCTCCCTCAAACTGCTCCTCCATCGTTGGGTTGGATTTCCATAAAGGAATAAAGGCACATTGTCTGCTGAAAGTTGGATAAATCAGCTGCCAATGTCTTTTGTTGGTTTTGGTCATTTTAATGAGGCTGTGTTAACCTCACTTCATCAAACTGGTCGTGTTGAAAGCAGCTCTGACTTTAAATCGTCACTGATCTGTGTATCTGCATTGAAAGGCAGAGGTGGACGACATTTTTAAATTATTTTTTTTTCATTAATGAAAAGTGCGTTATAAATTAAATTCATTATTATTGTTATTATTATTAACTCATGATTCAAGATGGTGGTCAACACCGACTGAATTAAAAAAAAATAACACACAAAGTAAATAGTTGATTTTACAGATATTGATCCACAATTTGGTGCAGCAGCTGAGACCATTCCTCAACACAGTGCATGTGCGAAAACAAATTGCATACGAGTGTAGTTTTAAATTTTGCTATTAATTATTTGAAGTCAACTTAGTCTGTTAGCAAAATATCTCATGTACAGAAAATATGAGAAAATATCTCATGTACAATATCCCGTGTACAGATTTAATGAAACTTTCAGGAAGTAATCACTAAATGTTTGTCTACAATTGATTAACTTTTAAAGTCAACGTAATTTAAGGTCAAAATCAAAGTCAGTTGACCTTAGAAAACACAAAATGGCTACGGTTCTGTCAAATTTACAGCTACTGTAATCAAGCTTGGTGTGGTTTTGACCGAAAGTAATTCACAACACACTAAGTGCTACTTGTTGCCTAGAAAATGTTGTTTAAAACCACTAATAATTGTAGGAGTCAACTATGTTTGTATGTTAGCAAAATATATCATAAACCACTGGAGAAATTTAAATGAAACATGTTTTTTTTAACTCTACATGTGATCCAATCTAAGGTCATATCAATTTGACCTTAGCCAACACAAAAATGGCTATGACTCAGCCAAGTTTACAGCTATTGATCTAAACATGATGTGGTAGTAGCTAATTTATTAACCTTTATTTAACCAGGCAAATCCCATTGAGATCACAGATTTGCAAGGGAGGCCTGGGCCTGAAGGCAGCCTAACATGCATGTTTTTGGCAAGAGTCATCATCAAATCATACTTCAAGATGAACATGCATGAAATCTTGCAGCATTGCACAAACTGTTCTGTTTATCCAGCAATTTCATGGCACCACACTTAGAAAAGTTGATTTGTATAATATGAATGAGTCCAACGAATGTTGTTTGTGCCTATGCACCAAACGGCAGCTCAGACTACCCACCCTTTTTGGAGTCCTTGGAGGGGGTATTGGAGAGTGCGCCTCCTGGGGACTCCCTTGTTCTACTGGGGGACTTCAACGCTCACGTGGGCAATGACAGTGAGACCTGGAGGGGTGTGGTTGGGAGGAACGGCCCCCCTGATCTGAACCAGAGTGGTGTTCTGTTATTGGACTTCTGTGCTCGTCATGGATTGTCCATAACGAACACCATGTTTAAGCATAAGGGTGTCCATATGTGCTCTTGGCACCAGGACACCCTAGGTCGCAGTTCGATGATCGACTTTGTTGTCGTCTCATCTGATCTGCGGCCGCATGTCTTGGACACTCGGGTGAGGAGAGGGGCGGAGCTGTCTACTGACCACTACCTGGTGGTGAGTTGGCTCCGATGGTGGGGGAGGATGCCGGTCAGACCTGGCAGACCCAAACGTATCGTGAGGGTCTGCTGGGAACGTCTGGCAGAGTCTCCCGTAAGACGGAGCTTTAACTCCCACCTCCGGGAGAGCTTTGAACACGTTCCGAGGGAGGCGGGGGACATGGAGTCCGAGTGGGCCGTGTTCCGCGCCTCTATTGTCGAGGCAGCTTATCGGAGCTGTGGCCGCAAGGTTGTTGGTGCCTGTCGAGGTGGCAACCCTCGAACCCGGTGGTGGACACCGGCAGTGAGGGATGCTGTCAGGCTGAAGAAGGAGTCCTATTGGGCCTTTTTGGCTTGTGGGACCCCGGAAGCAGCTGATAGGTACCGGCAGTCCAAGCGGCATGCGGCTCGGGTGGTTGCTGAGGCAAAAACTCGGGCGTGGGAGGAGTTCGGAGAGGCCATGGAGAATGACTTCCGTACGGCTTCGAGGCGATTCTGGTCCACCATCCGGCGTCTCAGGGGGGGAAAGAGGTACGAGACCAACACCATTTATGGTGGAGGTGGCGTGCTGCTGACCTCAACTCGGGATGTTGTGAGTCGGTGGGCGGAATACTTCGAAGACCTCCTCAATCCTACTGGCACGTCTTCCACTGAGGAAGCAGAGCCTGGGGACTTTGGGTCGGGTTCTCTGATCTCTGGTGCTGAGGTCGCCGAGGTGGTTAAAAAGCTCCGCGGTGGCAAGGCTCCGGGGGTGGATGAGATTCGCCCGGAGTTCCTTAGGGCTCTGGATGTTGTAGGGTTGTGTTGGCTTACGCGACTCTGCAATATCGCGTGGACATCTGGGGCAGTTCCCTTGGATTGGCAGACTGGGGTGGTGGTTCCCCTATTTAAAAAGGGGGACCGTAGGGTGTGTTCCAACTATAGGGGGATCACACTCTTAAGCCTCCCTGGTAAGGTCTATTCAGGGGTTCTGGAGAGGAGGGTCCGTCGGATAGTCGAACCTCGGATTCAGGAGGAGCAGTGTGGTTTTCGTCCTGGTCGTGGAACACTGGACCAGCTCTACACCCTCAGCAGGGTCCTGGAGGGTGCGTGGGAGTTTGCCCAACCAGTTTACATGTGCTTTGTGGACTTGGAGAAGGCATTCGACCGCGTCCCTCGGGGGGTTCTGTGGGGGGTACTCCGGGAGTATGGGGTACCAGGCCCTTTGATAAGGGCTGTTAGGTCCCTGTACGACCGGTGTCAGAGCTTGGTCCGCATTGCCGGCAGTAAGTCAGGCTCGTTTCCGGTGAGAGTTGGACTCCGCCAAGGTTGCCCTTTGTCACCGATTCTGTTCATAACTTTTATGGACAGAATTTCTAGGCGCAGCCAAGGTGTTGAGAGGATCCGTTTTGGTGACCTTAGAATCGCTTCTCTGTTTTTTGCAGATGATGTGGTCCTATTGGCTTCATCAGCTCGTGATCTACAGCTTTCGCTGGAGCGGTTTGCAGCTGAATGCGATGCGGCCGGGATGAGGATCAGTTCCTCCAAATCCGAGGCCATGGTCTTGAGCCGGAAAAGGGTAGCATGCCCTCTCCGGGTCGGGGAGGAGGTCCTGCCCCAAGTGGAGGAGTTTAAGTATCTCGGGATCTTGTTCACGAATGAGGGAAAACTGGAGCGTGAGATCGATAGGCGGATAGGTGCAGCGTCCGCAGTGAAGCGGGCGCTGTACCGGTCTGTCGTGGTGAAGAGAGAGCTGAGTCAAAAGGCAAAGCTCTCAATTTACCGATCGATCTACGTTCCCACCCTCATCTATGGTCATGAGCTTTGGGTTATGACCGAAAGAACAAGATCTCGGATACAAGCGGCTGAAATGAGTTTTCTCCGCAGGGTGGCTGGACTCTCCCTTAGAGATAGGGTGAGAAGCTCAGTCATCCGGGAGGGACTCGGAGTAGAGCCGCTGCTTCTCCACATCGAGAGGAGCCAGTTGAGGTGGCTCGGGCATCTGGTTAGGATGCCTCCTGGACGCCTCCCTGGTGAGGTGTTCCGGGCATGTCCCACCGGGAGGAGACCCAGAGGAAGACCCAGGACGCGCTGGAGGGACTATGTTTCTCGGCTGGCCTGGGAACGCCTTGGGATTCCCCCGGAGGAGCTGCTCCAAGTGGCTGGGGAGAGGGAAGTCTGGGCCTCCCTACTTAGGCTGCTACCCCCGCGACCCGACCCCGGATAAGCGGAAGAAGATGGATGGATGGATGGATGGAATGAGTCCAACTCAGCAATACAGTACAGTGTGTTATCCGCTCCACAGAAGCGCAAAACTTTGACCTTTGTCGCGATCATTGAAGTTGCGGATGACCGATCCAAACAGGGATTCCATTATTCTTTCCCATGTTTAGTGTCACCTTGCAAATTTTTTATGTTTTCAAACTGAATACTACACTCAAGCCATCCTTCATGACCTGTTCACCAAGCTGCGTATCAGCCGAGGGTTCTGGGTGACTTTGGCAGCAGGATTGAGTATAGATAGCTCCGCTTGAAATGTGCTCCATGGGAAAGTGTGTTCTGCTGCAGTAAGTCAGCTGTGGGTGCTAAGGCAGGGTCGACTGCTATTTATACTGTATCTCTGCTGCAGCAGCACTTCATTCCTCTCCCCATGCACATCCCACTGGGAGAGAAGATGAGAGGAGAATCTGAAACTTCTGAAAGTTTGTGCTCTGTTCAAATGTTTGAAGATGACTATATTTGTGCGTAACAAGTCAAAGTTGTTTTTCACCACAGCTTGCGTCCCTGTAACAGAGCCCAGTTTTCCATGAACTGAAAGGGACTCTCCAGAACAACACTTATATATATTCATGCTCTTCATTTTTGTTTGTGCTTAGGTAATGACACATACAAAGTATTTGGTAAATTATGCATTCTAAGGTTGTTCCACTCTAGATCAGGGGTGGGGAAACATTTTATCTAGAGGGCCAAATCAAGATATTTAAAGCAATCAAAGGGCCACATAGAAAATTGGAAAAATATATATATATATATGTAAGACGGATTATCTAAAGGACTTTTTTTTGCCTTTTTCTTGTTGTAGCATAGTTAGCATGCTTGATTAAAAAACATAAAGTCCACCCAATACTCTCTAGTCACGTTCTTGATAAACTGGCTCTTGTGGCAATATATTTGTTACCTTAAATATGCACACACACACACACACACACACACACACAAAGAATATGTTTGCTCTTTGGAGATTTTAAGGTTCAGTCTGGTTTTGGAAACACGACGGCTTAAAAAAAGTTTCAGCCTATTTTAATCCAGAGGTCTTATGATGTACTGTGTTTGTCCAAGTTATTCAATTGAGTTAAATAGTTTAATTTAAGTTTCATTGATTGAATACAAGTGTCCATCAATTTATTTAAGAGTTGTTGTTTTTTTAATCAAGGATATTGGGGCCAGATGGATATTGTCAAAGGGCCACTTACTTTTGGTCCTTGGGCCATATGCTGTCATTTCTAACTGGGGCCCAAAGTCGGGCCCAGCCCGATTTTGGGCTGGGCTGGGCCAGAATAATGTGCTGGATGGGTGGGATGGATTGATTGATTGCCTCAGTGGACGCACACGGCTAACGATCCAGTTATATGAAAACATGACTTGTCATACAATCACCAGCAGCATGCGGCCATTTGACCGAATGCTGACCGACCTTGAAAGAGGTCAAAAAAGGTCAAATAAAGTTCTGTCAAGCTTCAGATGGGACTATACTGCCAGGCAGTGATGCATCACCCAAATGGATGTTCAGCCACTGCACTCAGCGGACACGCACAGCCGACAATCCAAACAGGTGATATTCCAAAGCAGACATGTCAGAGCAGGGTCTGTGTCTGAATAATGCAGAATGCAGGCAGAAGCAGGGATTGAATGCGCTTTTATGGCCATGGAAGGACAAACACCCCCTCAGCTCAGATGTTCTGCCCCTTTACTCAGCCGTGCACATATGCCAACTGTTAATATCCATATAAGCAGTCAAAGCTTAATAAAAAATGTGTGTGTTAGGGGGGTGGGGGTTCGGATCTGTAATTACTGTACTGTTAATACGTTGGATTGGGTGGTTCAGAAATGATGGCTACTGGCTGGGGCAGGGTTGGGTTGGATGTTTTGGTTCTATGCTGTCCATGTCTGCTTTAGCTCACCTGGAAGGAAACCTTGAAAATACCAATATATGTGCAGTCTGGTGCCATCGTGTAATATCTTGCGGGGTCTTTCATTATCTTTTACCACTTGGATTGCTTGTGTTGTGATTAACTGTTAGCTACTGCCACACCAAATTTTTGCAAGATATCTGTAATGTGAATTCAGATACAGCATTACTCTCTGTAAGTTTCATTTAAAACGTTTCACGTTTCGCAGTCACTATTGTATGTTCTATTAGAGAAGCCTTATACACTTATGCATGCTCACAACCACACACAAATGGATGCAGGGATGCACATGCAGGTATCATATGTAGATGTAGATGTGCATGTGACTGCATATGCTTGTAAATGTATGTATGTATGTATATAGGTATAGGTATATATATTTATAGAAATCTACTGCAAAGCCATGAATATTCTAAGTCTTTTTTACATTTTATATATGTATTTTGTTGTTGTGTTCTGTCATGTTCTTTGCAGATTTACAGACGGCGGTCGGGTGTGTTTGTCTTGTGCTTTCTGTGTGTATTTGTTATGATTTGTGGGCTTACTTTTCATCTTTCCTTTCTTTCTATCCTATTAAAATAAAAAATAAAATAAAAAATTCATAATGGTGTGAAGAGGATGGCTATAAGGTGAGAAGGGAGGCCATCTATAAAGGAAAAAAAAAACTTTCAGTGTCTCATGATATTTTGGTAATAAAGAAATATACGCACAGTCAGAGGCAAAGACACTTTCACCTCCGTTCACATTCTGGCAATAATTAGCCATGAGTGGGAATATCTTATCCCGTTTTACCATCAACTCTAAGGTCGCTGTCTGTGGAAAAATAGTAGATGCAGATATTAAAGATATAGTGACACATTTGTTGGTCATATCTGACTTTGGTTTGGAGAAACTCTGAGTGTCATGTTTTTTTCACAACACTTGAGGAGTGAGTGGTGAAAATCTATGAAGAGCCTCTTTGCAAGCAGCAAATCAAAAGCCCAAGTTCAAACACAGAGGTTGTGCTGAAGTTATGGACAATTATTTTTACAGCATTGAATCTTGAGGTTGACACACAATTTTTAAAAAGAGCAAATAATATCTGCACACACAAGTGTGGCCTTTTTATGTGAGAGCAGGCATTTTCTGAAGGAGTGAGGGGAATTGAGACGATCAGAGCATAAGAACAAAAAATAAATAAAAAAAGAACAAGTTACCAGTACATGACTTATCCCCACTGAACCCTAACCCATTTCACCTCTACCATCACCACTTCATTCACCTCTTCTACTTCTTAGCCATCCAGATGCAAAATTCTGCACCTTACAGTTCATGTCCACTTATATTTGCATCACTTTCTAACACCAAATGCTTAATTTCAGTGATAATGAAGCTTTTAAACAAAAAGGATGAGAAATGGACAGGTTGTTGAGGACAGGGACCGGCAGGGAAATCAGCTGTCAGCAGCTAGATACTTCTGTTCTTCTCATTAATTACTTTTGGGGAAGGAGAGGTGGAGGCCAAATGAGTATTGATTGTACTGGGCCAGAATAGGGCCAGTTTCACTGGCCTTTCTCACACATCATTGCCTCTCCACTTCCCCATTAAGTGGAAACAAGAGGGATCAGTAGCAAGCTGGGACCTTATTAAAGACAGGACCTTGGAGTGGCAGACAGGCTAGCTAGCAGATGACATAAGTAGGCAACACTTCTGTTCACTTTGAATCTACTTTTTAATTCCTTTCCTCTGCTTTAGTGCAGATTGTCAATAAAAGGATAAAAACTTAAATGTAGTTAGGCATTTGCAAGTCAGATTCTTTCCAATTTCAAAGTGTGTCCTGCTGCATTACTTGGATTGCTTTGTTTATTGTGTTCCTTTGTTCCTTTTTTTTTACTTCAGTTTCTTGGTCCTAAACTACTACATCTGAACGCCAGTGCAAAACCTGACTCAGAGCTCACTAAAAGGTCTCTATCCCTTTTCTTTTTCTTTTTAAATCATTTTCACCACTGCAACCTCCGCTTTTATTGCGTGACTGATGATTTTAATTACCTTTTAACTCCCTGTACTCAGCAGATACACATAATAAATGGTCTGCAAAGCTGTTAAAGCCACCATCTGGATGGTGCAAAGGAGTCCGTAGAGCTTTTCTACACTGTCACGCAAAAGACAACCACCACAGGAGGGGTGGACTGTAAGTGTGCCAGGGGAGAACAAGAAACTGTCCCAGTTTAGATTTGGTTGACAGCTATTAAGGGTCACAAGAATCACTTCGTTTTTTTTTTCCTCTTTGAGATTGCAAGAGTCAGCACAGTATGTCCAGAAAAAGATGCCTGGGAGGCCAGGCAATTGTTGTTGGAGGCTGGTCAACAATTTAGCATTTAACCTAAAGATTGCAGTGGAGAAGAGAGGAGAAGGAATGTAAAGGTTCAATAAAAGCCATAGCAAGCAATTTGTATGCATGGACACCAGAGATAAAATGACCAGCATGGCCTTGATTTGAGGGACTCAAAACATCTGAGGTAGAAAAGAACAGATTGTAGTAGTGGTACATGAAAGGTGACAGGTTTATTGATCAAATTTGCTGTCAACATAAATCTATGGCTGAATTATGATACACTGTTACAAATCAACCAGCATGATTTAGCCATCAATATAAAAAGTCTGTATTTCTTGGATTCACTGAGTTTTTTAAACATTTTTGCCTAATTTCCTAAATATGTACAGTACATGACAAATGAAGAGTATTGAAAATTTAATGTCCACTGTAATTATTAGCCTAGAATGGGAAAATATGGAGAAATATTAAAAATTCATAATTTTAGAAAATATATCTCATGTTTTTTTTCTTCTTCTTACGTTTCAGCCCCTCTAAGCAGTCCATTCATCCATCCATCCGCCCATTCATTAATTTCTTCCCACTCTTGTCGCCAGCAACACTCTCCAGCTTTTTCTGAGGGGTCCCAAGTTTCCCCCCAAGCACCTTGGGATACATAATGGTAAATGGTAAATGGAGCTTATTTATATAGCGCTTTCTAGCCCCCTGTGAGGAGCCCCAAAGCGCTTTACAATACCAACCATCCACCCATTCATACACACATTCATACACCGGTAGCGGCAGACTGCCATGCAAGGCGCCTTTCCAGTCCTACCGGGAGCAACTCGGGGTTAAGTGTCTTGCCCAGGGACACAACGACACATGGTGTGGGGAACCGGGATTCGAACCTCCAACCTTCCAATCAGGGGACGACTGCCATTACCACTACGCCACGGCCGCCCTTAATCCCTCAAATAAGTTCTTGGTCTGCCCTTGGACCTCCTGTGTGATGTGTCCAGAAAACCTTCAGAGCAAGATGTCTAAAAGGCAGAGCAGATCTATGCCAAAATTACTTGAGAGATTGCTTTTGATGTGGAGGAGCAGTGGCTCTATTCTGAACTACCCCTCGCTGAACGAGCTTCTCACATGTTCTCTAGTTGAGGCTGGGCCTGACTACGGAGTGAGCTCATTTCAGCTGCTTCTACCTAGCCTGGCCCTCGCCTTCCTGCACAGCTCCGCTCAATTCTCATTTCCCTTCACTGCACAGTCTGGGACTTCTCTCATAGACAACGATTTCTCCGGTAGATTTTTGACCGGACCAATCAGAGAACAGAAGGGGCGGAGTTTTTGGCCCCTAACCCACGCCCCCACCTGTCCCAGCGCAGCCAGCGAGCATTCGCATGTTCTCATTCAAAGCGATGCAAAGCGATGCAGGACTGTTTTATATGTGACACAAATGTATTAATTTCCCCTTCTTAATCCCTTATCTGGAGTTTTCTTTTGTTTTTTTGGCCAAAAGTCCAGTGATCGCTCCCTCCTCCCTCCTCCTCCTCCTCCTCTCCCTCCGCTATGAGGAAATGCCTCAGGTTGTCACGAGAGAATTAAAATCGGGTTTTACGTTGCTGCCCGAGTCCCTGCAGATTTTCTGGTCTTCTGGTGTGCTGGACCAGCGATCCATGGTTTTATTTCATTTTTTTGGAACGTTTTATTAACATATAAACACAGAATATGCAGCGCGGCAGCCGGCAGCGAGAGAAAAAGCTGCAGGAGGCGGAGCTGAAGTCAAGTTCAGAAGACCACGGGGGAGCAACGCAGCCAACGAGCATTCGCATGTTCTCATTCAAAGCGATGCAGGACTGTTTTATATGTGACACAAATTTATTAATTTCCCCTTCTTAATCCCTTATCTGGAGTTTTCTTTTCTTTTTTTTTTTTGCCAAAAGTAAGTGATCATCGCTCCCTCCTCCTCCTCATCCTCCTCTCCCTCCGCTGAGTGAAATGAACAAGGAAATGACTGAGGTTGTCACGAGAGAATTAAAGTCAGGTTTTACGTTGCTGCCCGAGTCCCATCAGATTTCCTGGTCTTCTGGTGTGTTGGACCAGCGCTACATGGTTTTATTAGGACGTATTAACATATAAACACAGAATATGCAGCCGGCAGCGAGAGACAATTCAGCAGGAGGCGGAGCTGAAGTCAAATTCAGCAGACCACGGGGGAGCAGCCATCAGCAGAGGCCACGCCTCCAGCAAGAATTGTTTCCCTATAACAGAAAGTCCAGACCCTACGAAGCGAAGTGAAGGACAAGGGTCTGGTTTTAACCAGGCTAGCTTCTACCTGGATATCGCTCTTTTGGTCAGGATCCATACCTTGTGATAATAAGTGAGGGATGAAATGTAGACAGACTTGTAAATTAAGAGCTTTGACTTTCAATTTAGTTCCTTCTTCACTGTGACAGATTGGAGCAACACCCTCGTTATTCTGAACAAGACCTTGACTCATCCATCTCTCTCACACTGTCCTACATTCCACTTGAGGCAAAGTCTCACTCCTGACCCAAGGGAGACATTTCACCTCTTTCCAGTGGAGAACCACTGCCTGACTAGGAGCCACACTGTGGGAATTCAACTTGCACCAAGAGACTTAAAATATAGCAAGGACTTAGTTGTGTTTTATTTCCCATCATTTATGCGTAATCTGCAAGTAGTAAAATCAAAGAGGTAAAGTCACTAAAATTAATGCTACATAGTTATCACCTATCTTATGTCATATGAAACTTGGTGGATCTGAAACAACTAAGTTGGATGTAAACACGGTTAAAATCTGAGTGATTACAGAGTGTGGGCTCGGATCATCAACATTTGTATAATGTTCCATTTGGTTCTACCATAAGTAAACAGTTTGCTCCACTCACTAAAATAAATATTAAAGTTGTTAGAGCTGTTGCCTGTCAGCGAGAAGTCACTGGATCAAATCCCGGCTGGGGACCTTTCTGGGTGGAGATTGCATGTCCTCTCCGTGTATACGTGGGTTTCTCCCAGTGGTGTAGTCTACATTTTTGTAGTGGGTATACTGTGCTTAGAGACAAAAACCTGTCCGGAGGACCTACCGGTACTTAATTTTTCCTTTTTCTACCTAGATTACTGAGATGAATCAGGACATTTAGAGACAAAAATGCAATGTAGTGCAATGTAATTGACAATTTATTTTGAATTTTAAGCATATTTAACATTGCAAAATGTCTGTGATGCTTACATTTTAATAAATGCACAACAAACCTGAGCCTGATGACTGGATCTTGAAGGAGGCCCACTCCTCCGATATGGAGACCCTCTTTTCAGTCAGGACACCAGTTGACGTTATGGTACTGCAAACAGCACATCCTGCAGGAAGTAAATAAAAATTGTCATAATTGTATATTTTTTAATATTTCCTGATACCAGTAATAATACTAGAATCTACTGATTCACTAGACTGTAAGCATGTGTCGACAATTACATTCATTATTACCTTTCATTATTACTTGCATACACTTTTGCATTATGACCAACTAAAACGTGAAAATGAAATGATCACACACACACACACACACACACACACACACACACACACACACACACACACACACACATATATATAATTTCTCATGTAATATACTGTACTAAACTTTTGAAAGATATGATTATCAGACTATTTTAAAATTATCAAGTCATAATATGTTAATGTTGGAAATATATCAATTAAACCTTATATACAAATTGGTTC
>JBBPBX010008451.1:51487-62514 GCA_038048925.1 Garcialebias charrua | reverse complement strand
TTCCGTAGTTCAGCCATTGATAGAGGTATTTGTGGGTTATTATCAGATCCACCCACCGGTGCATCCGGTGGGATTGTCGGTTTTAGAGGCCCTAAGGGACGGCGCGGTGGTGTTGGAGGGAGTAGTGCATCTGGCATGGGCGGGGGCGGTGGAGGAGGGAGTAGGTCATCAGGTATGGGAGGAGGCAGCGGAGGCGGTGAGTTCTCAAGGTGTTTACTCATGAGACCCAAACATTTTCTCTCTTCTTCAAAGAGTTTGTTCATTGCTGATGCACGCTCTATTTTACAACTATTCAGTTGGACTTTTAACCCATCATTTTCACGTTGTAACATCATGTGCTGTTCTTGTGATTTTCTATAATCTTCTTGCAGCCTTGTGTACCGTAGTGATAATGATTCCAGGGTGTCCGTGCATTTTTCCAGCGCGTCTCGTGCCTCCCCACAATCCGCCTGAAGCGACTTGTATTGATGGTAATACGTATCCTTCTCCACCACACATTTTTCCAAATCATCTTGTGATTGGTCAAAATCCCTTTTTAACACTCTGCATTCTTCGTAGAGACTACGCGTTTGTTCAGCGCTGCCAATACTCGACTGTGTTAAACTCTTTACCTCCTGCTGTAAAGTGGCAACCTCCCTTTGTGCTGTTAAACATGATGTAGAGACAGCCCGGCGTACAGCAGTTTCAAAGTCTAGCTTGGCCTTTAACAGAAGGCTTAATTTAGCCAAACGTTTATCTTTGTCTGCTTTCTTTTCAGCCGTTGTGGTTCCAGCTGTTACAGTTTTTAATGCTCTGTCCACATCTGCTTCCTCCATCAACTGTGTTTCTTCATGATAGTTTGTGATGGACCCTGTGAGTGAAAATAAGGCACGTTCGATCCAATCTTCTTTGGTCGGGTCGTGGCCTTCAGTTGGCACAAGCTGCCCCGTATCAGTGGTGTTAGGGGTCTCACCCTCTGTGCCTGCCATCTTTTATCTGGATTTTCAGTGAAAATCAAAATAAAAGATGTTCTGTATTCGTTATTCTAAACTTTTCACTATTTGAAATAAACAGGAAAGTTTAAATGTGCACAGGACAACTGTGGAAGATGATGTGTCAGAGAAAGGAAGAGAAAGGAAAAAAATTTTTCAGTTATCTGGAGTGAAAACTGTACTTTTGTTTGTTATTTTAAATTCTTTGTATTTAAAATAAGCAAAAATGTTTGTCCGTACCTCTGTTATTCTAAATATTTTATTTAAAATAAACAGGAGCTATTGTTTGTGTACAGAACAAAATTAAAAGCTGGTAACTCACCATAAAATGCTGACTTTTTATGATGTTTTTTGTGAATGTGACTGTTCGTCACTGAAAGTGCACCAGGAAATGACGACACAAATAGGCGGGTCGACGCAGCGCGTCACCAGCTCTGCTGTGCTGAGCGAGGCGGAGCTCGCTACACAGATACGTGACGTCAACCAATCAATCACAGTGCTTGTAGTCCTTTTCCCAAGCAACCATGGTAAATGTAGTTTTCTAACCTTCGACCAATGAAGTACCGGAAATGACGACAAAGTGGGTTGGTCGCAACGGCGTGCGTTCCCACTACAGCGAATCAGCGTTCGCTACGAGTGATTGACAGCTCCCAGCTCTCGTTTCATCCAATCACAGCTCATAAACAAACGTGTACTTGGACACGTAGCTCTAACGTTAGCTCGCACAACAGACCACAACTTTATAGACTCTTAAAACAACTCAGACGCTACAAATTAACTTTCCAAAATTCTGAAACATGCGGCGAACACACCTAGACAGGCCAACTTAGTTACGCTCAGTAACACAGCACTGCAGCTGTTGAACAAACACGGACTCTCTCGGAGCGCGTTTAAGGTCGGTTCCGGTCCACTTTGTCGTGGATCAGAAACTCGGGTCTGAACAGAACCGCTATCCGACACGTTCTAACAGTAATATGCTTCTTTGACCTGCTCTAAAATGTAAAATACCACAACAGCAATCTTGTAGATGTTAAATTAGCTTTCAGGCTTCTGACTCGGCGGTCAAACAAAGCTTTGTACAGGAGTCTGCGTGAACTGGACCGAACCAGAACCACCACAGACCACGGCTGACAAAACTTCACCTGAATGCTTCCAACAGCGTCTAACAGAGTTGAAACAATAATAATCTCACAGCTTCAAATGATAAAAACATGCAGAATCTGCCTGCTTTGAACACTTCCAGCCAAAATCATTATCCTCAGAGTTTAAAACTTGGATCCACTTATGCAAACATGACGTTACAGTTCATGAGAAACCACAGAAATCAATAAACTTTCAGAACCACGTACGAAGGCCACCAGATGTAAGAATTATGAGGAGGTCAATATTAATACTGACCTCTTTATCTTAATTAATTTACTTATTCAGATTGAATAGTAAATGTTCACGGATTCTGTTCTTTTTCAGTTTACCCAATATTTCTGTGGTCTTTATGATGGATAAATAAACAGAGCCATTAAGTGACAAAGACGTTAACTTAGTTTGATATGTCAAAGAGACACTATCATTTATTTAAAATAAATCAACTAAATTAACACCATTACACTTGATTGACATGATTTCACTTTCTTTCAAATTAATACGTCAGCACACTTGAATCATAACACAACAGACATAAATATTAGATGTTAAGCATATTTAGTCTGTGGGCTCTTTAACTTAAAAAATATAGTTTCCAGCTTAGATAGAGAGGGAAAGATTTAGGAGGAGAAATGGAGGAAGAAAAGTTAAGAGTCAGGGAGTTATCTTGATGTGTTTTAACCAGAAACATGGCAGTTCTCCGGCCGATTAAAGCTACACGTTGGTACCCTTGGCAAAGCATTTGACGACTTGTTACCTCGTGAAGATGGTCAGTCTCCCTCGGTCCAGTTTGGTCAGTTCGTTTACCATTCTCAGCGTCTCCAGACGTGCGCCTTGACTCGAACCGAAGTAACGGCAGCTCCTGGTGCTGTTGTTCAAGATAAGACGTTCCTTAAAGGAATGTCAATAAAAGAGAGCTTTTCAGCTGTTGAAGATGGCTTATAACTTGGCATGTTATAAGTCTTTAACTGAATGACATGGTCATTAGCGTGTTGACCAGACGATCATCAGTTCTTTGGAGAAGACCATGGTTTGAGGCTTACTCCAGCAGACTTTCAGAGAAAGTAAGATGTGAAGGTTTTAACTGAGACGTGACCCAGAAAATGTGTTCTTTCTGATTGGCCGAATGGCATCATAAGTTGATGTGAGGATGACATCAACATGTTGAAAGGGGGTCAAAAGATTAGTTTGTCAGAAAGATAAAGTGTTAGTTTCAGATGTCAGCATTTTATCATAAAACTGATTCCTTTGCTTTAACACTTTAACAAAATACTGTTGGTTTGATTAAAACAACGTCATTAAGCATCACATATGGGACCTATTAATGATAATAGCTTGATTATTAAATAGGACAAAAACAAAAGTCTTTGGGTGTCTAGATTGTCCTGAGCTCAAGCTAAAATGAATGAGATAAAGTGTTCCTTTTATCTTCACATGCAAGTTCGAGAGGAGAGGAGAAATCCTCCATGTACAACATTTTGAATTAAGCAGAGTATTTGATTTATCTGACATTAAAATGTACTGATGCTCTTACAAATAAAATTATTCATTTGATAACATTTGAATTAACAAAATTAAAAGAAGTCTCTGTGACCCGAGATTGCACCTTTGACACAGCAGTGAAACACAGTTTAACTCTCACAGAATAACACAGCTTAAAAGCACACATCATGAAAATGACAAAAGTTATTCTTTTGATCACATCAGCCTAAAATCAAAGATAGAAATAGTCTCTTATTGGTGACTATGTTATCAGATTATAGCTAAATGAATAATTTTGTAGTAAATGTCTTGCTTTACTGAGAGGTCAGTAAAGGTCATCACTGGACAGTTCAAAAACCTTAATTTGACCCTGGGTAGGTCCACTACACCACCAAGTGGTAAAACATCTGCAGCATGGTCCTGCAGATGATAAAGGACCTGAATCTCCTCAGAAGAAAAAGGCGACTCTGCCCTTTCTTGTAGAGGGTGTTGCTGTTAGCTGTCCAATCCGTTTTATTGTCTAGGTGGACCACCAGGTACTTGTAGCAGTCCACAGTGTCCACCTTAGTACCCTTGATGTTGATAGGGCTGGGGGGCTGATCTTGTTCCTGTAGTCCACCTGCAGCTTTTTAGTTTTTCCAACGATGGGTTGCAGGTGGTTCTGTCCACCACACCTCTGTATTCGGTGTAACCATACTTTCCCCTGCAGCTTCTGATGGTTGAAGTTCTACAGAAACTGTTGCCGCTGTCAAATCATTAAGGCTGCGTCCATATGGAAACAACACTTTCTGGATACACAAATGTTTATAGTTTCAGCCTTTTGTCCACATGGGGGCTTGTGTTCTCCATTTTCATCCTTTTCTTTTCTTCTGCTCCACATCGTCCTTCCTGCTTCTAGTGTGTATCTGTGGCAGCGTCACATCGTTACAGGCCTGGAGTAGTTATTGCAGCGTTTGGCTCATTTTCTGTTTACGTGTGGATGAAAATATTTCTAGAAATGAGAAAAAAAGTTGTTTTTGGAGAGGGAGCGCTAGTGGATGTAGCCTAAAGCTGGCTGACGATTTAACCCTTTCTTCTTGAACCGAAGCAGTTTGTTGACAGAGGACAAAAACACAACGCTCAATATCATAATATTGTATTTTCCGACGTATAAGTCGCAGTTTTTTTAAACTAATTTTCATGTCATGCGACTTATGGGGCGAAGCGACATATTTAGGGATTTTTTCCCATATTTTTAGACCAATTTTTGGCTCAGATATGACCGTTTCCATTCATTCTGACGAAAAAAATGGAGCAGTACCACTTTCAGCCGCTAGGGTCCACCGACCGTTCCCAGCTCATGTGTCCAACAGAAGCCTCCTCTGCTCGGACTCACTCTGTTGCAGCACGGCCTCCTGCTCTCTGGAGGTCTGAACTACTGTTACCTCAGTGTTTGTTAGCAAAATAGCTCATGAACCACCGGCCAGATTTTGATGAAACTTACAGAAAGTAATCACTGGATTGACATCTACAATGAGTTAGCTTTAAGCGATGTTTGAGCTAAAATTTGATTTATTTATAATTTATTAATAATTTATTTTCGTAGCGCGCGCAACCGTTTGGAAGACGTCAAAGCGAAACAATTTAAATCCAGCTGATTTGACCATTACGTGCATTTATTAAGGAAAAGTTAAGCTCAGAAACACTTTTACTATAATTTCAGCAAACAAAAATATATTTTTAGGTGTTAATCTTGTTAAATTTGAAAGAAATGAATTGTATCCGCTTGCTGCGCGTGCACAGTTCGCAGCACAGACGTAGCAAAACTATTCTTTTTAATTCAGCTGATTTGAACATTACGTGCATTTATTAAGGAAAAGTTCAGCTCAGACACATCTTTGCTATAATTTTCAGCAAACAAATAATTGTTTTTAAGTGTTAATCTCGTTAAAGTCCTACCGTGCACTCTCCTGTGGCCATTTGCGGTGACGCGTAACATACACGACACGTCAGCGGTGACGCATAATAGATGCGACGTATACGGAGGTGCAACATGTTTATGGATTTTTCCACTTTATTGGACATAATTGGACTAATGCGACTTATAGGGCGGAGCGACTTAAAGGGCGGAAAGTACGGTAATTTAAAAGGCTGCCTAAGTTAGTATTGTTGTGGATAATCTCTGCTCATCTTGGTCTTCATTTGTCTCATGGCTCCGGCTGTTTACCTCAAAGTCAGGATTAATTTCACCGTTACTGTATTTGTCTCAAGAACGACAAAGTGTGGGGACTAAATCAATGTGAAGCTGCTGGTTTCTGATATTACGCTTCATTATGTTTGCAGTTACTTTTGAAACAGGTGGTTACAACTAATATCAGAGATAGTTGCACGCAGCAGATTTAATGGTGCCTCCTTTTACCAAAGTTTAATATTTGTTATTATAGTTATTACAAACTCTAAAATAGACTCTGGGGGCACGATAGTGAGAAGATTAGGGAGGGAATAACAAACAATGAAAGAATTTATCTCCATTAAATGGTAATTGCCATCGACATGAGGTTTTTAGAGATGTTAATATGTGAGGATGCAAGGGGAAAGCAAATGCAGAATCGTTGTCCTGGTACATCAAAAGCCATTTTCTCTTGATAAATACAAGACTTGATGGCCTGTGATTAATCCCCCGAGCTTTGATTTTTGAAGGCAAAACTCTTGAATTATCACTTTGATATGTAAATCACAGCAAACATTTTTATCTTTTCACTTGGGCACTATAACTCTGTAAACTGGATTTGAAGTTGTGCCTGCCATTTGCCGGCACCCAATTGATCTGTTCATATTAAACGTTAAATTTTCCTCATCATCCAAACCATAAACCGTCTGAAGCAGGGGATTTATTTGCACAGATGTAATTTTCTGCTTCCCAAAGCCAGGATGCGGAGGCAACATCTTTCAAATAAAAACCTAAATCTTTCCACAGTTATTGTCTCAATTCTTTCAGCCTCTGCATAATTATGGTACTCACAATTCAAAAAACTATATATTTTAATGATTCTTTACAAATGTTGGAGCTAAGATCCCAATGAGAAAATTAGACTACCATATTTTCTGCCATACACATCACACCGCATCAGTCCAAATATTTCTAATGAAGTGGAAAAAATATAAACAAGTCGCTTTGCTGTATAAGTCGCATCTATTATGCGTCACCGCTGACTATCCGGAAACGTGGGCCAGTGTTGTTCCAACAATTGATTGCTTGCCAAATGGCATCCGCGGGAGCGTGCACGAGAGGGAGGACTTTACAAGAATTTAACAAGATTAACACTTAAAAACATTATTTGTTTTCTTGAAATTATAGTAAATGTGTGTCTCAGTTGAACTTTTCCTCAATGCACTTTAACGGTCAAATCAGCTGCATTTCGTCTGGGCGGTGTAGCGAAATGCAGCTGATTTGATGTTTGCTCCAGGAGTTCCTGAGCAAGATGACGGTGGCTTCTACGGCAAGCCAAGTGTCTCATTAATAGCCACTTTTACCTATTCATAAGACACTTGTCAATGTCAATTTTATTTATATAGCACATAAAAACAACCGAAGCCGACCAAAGTGCTGTACAGTTAAAAAAATAAAAAACAGTAAAATGCATCTAGTGCCACTGAAACATAATAAAGTTAACAGTAAATACACAACAACAATAAAATCTGCTCAAAATTTGTTCTCAGACTCTGCGAGGATCAAAAGCCAAGTGAAACAGATGAGTCTTGAGCAAAGATTTAAAAGTCTCAACAGTCTGAGCGCTCTTTAAATTCTCAGGTAGACTGTTCCACAGCTTTGGAGCAGCAACCGCAAAAGCCCGATCACCTCTGGACTTCAGTTTGGATCTGGGGACATCTAAGAGAAACTGGTTGGTAGACCAGAGTGCTCTTACTGGAGTGTAGATGTTACTAAGATCACATAAATATGACGGGGCCAGACCTTTTAAGATTTTAAAAACAAGCAATAAAATCTTTAAATCAATCCGATAGTGGACAGGGAGCCAGTGAAGAGAAGCCAGGACAGGGGTTCAAGGTCTCTGAAAGAGAGACAAGACTTCACCTTGGCAATGAGTCTTAGTTGGAAGAAACCAGATTTAACAACAGCATTTATCTGTTTGTCTAATTTAAAAGCACTATCAAAAATAACTCCCAGATTCCTGACATTGGAGTGGCTGTATGAAGCCAAGGGGCCAAGAACATTTAGGGTGTTACATTTGCCAAAGCTGATGACTTCCGTTTTATTTTCATGTATCCATCCATCCATCCATCCATTTTCGTCCGCTTATCCGGGGTCGGGTCGCGGGGGTAGCAGCCTAAAGGCTGAAATAGCGTCCTCAGGTACGCCACTCTACGCGCGCATTTTGTGCGCATGTGTTTTGCTGCTATACTTCAGAAACTATCAGCTTTCAAACGCTCGACGTTCTCCTTGTTGTAATATGAGCAGCTGCGCACGGAGGGGACTCAACTGAGCTCGCTGATTGGTCACTTGCTGACACGCCTACTGAATTGATTGACAGCTTTCAGTCAGCTCAAAGTGAAACCTCGAGAATGCATCATGAGCAGCTCGCTCAGACTTCTGCGGTGTTCTGATACGGTGTTTCTACTATATATGTTATAAAAAGTTCTCTCAGAAATAAAAATAATAACAGGGAGCGCTTTTCCTGCAGCACACAGTCCACCAGGGAATATTTAAAACATCGCGCACCCAGGTAGGACCTGAATTCATTCATTTCATTCATCGAGTGAACGGAGGAAGAAGTGATTACTTGACTTTAGGCAAAAAAACAAAAGAAAAGGCCCGATCAGCGATAAAGAAGGGGAATTTATTTCATTTGTGTAACATACAAAACAGTCCGGCGCCGGGGAAGTTTATGGTCAGACACCGCGCATCGCGCACGCGGACGTAAAAAAAAGCTTTGCGCGTATGTGCCCTGAGGGGCTACGCGGGGCTACGCTTTTGCCTTGGCGTACGTACGTGGCGTATAGGCGTATCGTGAGGACGCTCAAGTGTATCTCGGCCTTAAGTAGGGAGGCCCAGACTTCCCTCTCCCCAGCCACTTTTCATTTAGATTTAGAACATTTTGTTTTAACTTGATTTTAATGTCACATACCTGGTAGACAGTTCAATAGTAGATCCAGTGGCACTTGTCTTGCCATATTACGCAAGCCCCCTCTAGTGGCTAAAAATGGTAGTGTTCAATATTTTCCATGTCAGAATGAATGAAATCGTCAGATCTCAGCCAAAAATGGTGTTATAGTATCAGTAAAAACACAAATAAGTTGCTTCGCTGTATAAGTTGCAGGGCATGCAAATTTCTGCGCAAAGGTGCGACTTAGATTTGTTATGAGGCTGTTATGCTGCTGTCATCTCATTATTAACAACAACAGATCCTGTGATAGTGTGTTCCTGCAGGGAAAAAAGTTAGGATTTGCGAATAGATTTTATACTTTATCAAAAACTGCCGCATCCCTGAAATCCAAGTTAGGATGCCTCTGTACCAACACCGCTGAACGCTGCCATGAAATTACCCGTGAATGACTGTTAGTGAAATTACCCGAGTCACCTTGATGCGGCACTACCTCACAAACATCACAGTTAAATGCCAAACGACTGCCTCGGAGCTGCAAAATACAAACTTGCCCAGACACACTGTCAGCTCTGTAGTGCAGTGGAAGGAGCAGTTCATAATTTGCTGTCATGTTTTTCCACTCTTCATGGTCAAAACGCACCCCGTTACGAGTCTTCTCACCCAAATCTCTCAGTCGAACTGGGAGAATCTGGTGTAATCCTCGTGTCTTTTTGTCGTGTTTTACAGCAGAGGAGAAGAATGTGAAGAATGCCGTATTATCGACTGTGGAACAGCTGGGAATCGACTCCTGTATCAGGTTTGTTGGAGTGTTTTCTTTTACTCAAACAATTTTAATCGTACTCTCTTTATACAAACCTCAAATAAAGAACAAAAATGGTTTGGGCTTTTGTTTTATATGTAAGGAGGTTCTAAAGGGGGAAAAATAATCAGGGCTTAGATAAATTATTTGTTAATGGAGAGAAAAGTTTATAAGCATTGAAAGATTTATGGAGTTTTGTACGCCTTTTGTTCATAAACCTTATTCATTTTGAAAGTGAAGTCATTTAATTTGTTCTTTTTAATGTCTAAGGAGCACATTCGGTATGAATACTCCACCATAACGTCTCCACATAAAAACCAATCGAAGGCTGCAGTAACACCAGCCTGTAGTGACTCAAATCCCATTTTATTCCTGTTCATTTGACTCGTTTATTTTTCCTCTGCAAGGGCCAGTAAAGCTGCAACTCTCTTTTCTTTCTCGTACATCTCAGCATTTTCAAGTACCACAGGTGGTACTCAGAATAAAATTAGATTCAAACTTTACACGTTAATCAAACAAGCTTATTAATCGTCATAAGTTGAAATGTGATGTACAGTTAAAAAGCAAAGACAAACAAAAAGACGAGTGGTTCAAGCAAATTGCAATCTTTGCTCTAAAAGAAAAGTACTTGAAATATTTTTGCAGTTGAGAATGCTGGTGAAGATTCTCAGTCATCCAGGACATGATAAACTCAGAACAAGCGCTCAATACAAAAACACTGGACTTTATTTGTTACATTTGTTGCAGTTGAGAATGTTAAGATGGTGATGAAGTGAAGTGGATGATAACTGAAGTCTCTGCATGACCTAACAAGAAAAGATGCAAAACACTGAAGAAATTTGATTCAGTACATCTTAGATTGTGAGGCAAAAAAAACAGCAAGGCCATGCCGTTGAACTGGGGTTCAGTTTAAGAGTTTGAGCAGTTTGATTGTGGTATACGCTTGTACTATCTGTGTATTTGTGGTACTTGTTAGAAAATTGTCCCGCTGATCTAGTGCACACGCACATCTGTTTCAGTACAGTCACATGCAAAATGTTTGCAGTCATCAATGAACCACAAGGTCACATCTGTTCTCATGCTGAACTGAACGATTCAATTCAGTGTATTTATAAAGCGCCATGTCACAACAGAAGTCGTCTCAGAGCAGAAACATCCATATATAAAAATTAATAATTTAAGACTGAGGAGCAGACTGCTTTGAATTTAACTCCATCGCAGAACTCTCATCTTGAGCAAGCATGAAGGCGACAGTGGAAAGGAAAACCTCCCTAATGAGAAAGAAACCTTTAGCAGAACCAGGCTCAGGACAAGCTGCTTCGACCGAGAAGTGGTGATCATTTAAATGTAGCACAAACTGTAGGTGTCAATGGGCTCATGAGGGTTTACTTAAAACTGATGGATTAGTTTTAACACCAGGCGGTGACATTTTGTCAGACTGAATACAGTAGTCCCTCGTTTATCGTGGGGGATCCGTACCCTGAAGACCCAAGATAGGTGAAAAATGGCAAAGTAGAAATAGTAGTACAAGTA